>PVKM010050495.1:0-10708 GCA_004027735.1 Carollia perspicillata
CTGGAGGTTCCTAAGCCTCTCCTCATTTTTTTGAATTCTTGTTTCTCCATTCTTTTCTGATGGGATGTTTCTTTCTTCCTTCTGGTCCACTCCATTGATTGGAGTCCTAGTTTTCTTCCCATCACTATTGGTTCCCTGTGCATTTTCCTTCATTTCACTTAGTGTAGCCTTCATTTTTTCATCTAATTTGTGACCAAAATCAACCAATTCTGTGAGCATCCTGATCACCAGTGCTTTGAACTGTGCATCTGATAGGTTGGCTATCTCTTGGTCGCTTAAAAGTTTTGGCTCTGGGGTTTTGAGCTGTTCTGTTTGAGTGATATTTGGTCAGGTGGTGCCTGTTCCATGTGGGTGGTGGAGCCTTAGGTGTTCACCGGGGTGGGGCAACCTTGTCGACGGGTTGTGACGCTGTCCGTGGAGGTGGGGGTCAGAGAGGGAACAATGGAGCCTGTTCCACGCTCTGTCGGATTTGTGTCCCTTCTGCTGCTTCCTACAAGCAAACTGGGCCCCCTGGCGCGGGTTCCCAGGTAGGAGGCCTGTGCACGCTCTGGGACCTTGCGGGTCTCCCCAGCGACCTCTCGTGCGAGGCTGGGAGTCTCTCCCAGCACCTTTTCAATTGGTGTTTTTAGGCTTTTTTTCCTGTCGCTGGGGCCCTGGGCTGCAGTGTCCATCTCACTGCCAGTTCTTGACTAGTTTATCTGCGCTTGAATGTGTGACTGCCAATGGCCAACTGCCTTGCCTGTTTCCTCCTCGCGTCTGGGGTCTGTGAACAGGGCGCTGGCACCACCTGCGCTCCTGGGTCTGGCAGCCCCCGCCTTTTCCTGCCGCGTTCCCTCTCCGCCAGCTTCTGACTCTGCCCCTCTTACTGGTCTGGTTGAGTGGCTGTTGGACTTCTGCAGTTCAATTTTCTGTTTTGGTTGTGTTATTGTTTGTAAATATTTGTTGTCTTTAATTTTGGGTCGTGTGTGTGAGGGGGCACAGCGTTTCCATCTACTCCTCCATCTTGGCCGGAAGTCAAAAGTCTTAGAAGGTTAAGTGGTTTTTGAGACAGGCTGAGACTTAGATGGATGCTCTGCAGTTATGTTATGTTATGTTATGTTATTTATTTATTTAAAAGGGGAGGCTCTGATTTTTAAAAAAGATTTTATTTATTCATTTTTAGAGAGAGAGGAAGAGAAGGAGAAAGAGAGGGAGAGAAACATCAATGTGAGGTTGCCTCTCACACACCCCATACTGGGGACCTGGCCCCCAACCCAGGCATGTGCCCTGACTGGGAATTGAACTGGTGACATTTTGATTCACAGCCCATGCTCAACCCACTGAGTACACCAGCCAGGGATCTGCAGTCATTTCTCAAGCTTCTGCTAGATGAGTTTAAAGTTTCTCTTTAGGAACTCCCCCAGGAGCTGCTCTGCACCTGTGTGGTGTTACCAGCCCTCACTGGAATCTGGACAGTAAAGAGAGCCACTCTGTACCTGCATGAAGTGTGCAGCCCTCCCTAAGCCAGACCCAGCGGCAGGTCCGGGAACTGTGCTCCCCTCAGTGTGTGCTCCCCTGATGCATCAAGCTGTCCTCTCCTTTCCCTCCACTTTGTTTTCAGTAAACCTCTTCCTTTGAGTCTGTTTTTCTTTCTCTTGATTTTTATCTTGGGAGGGGCAAGAATCCCTTTGCAGTGACATTTTGACAATGTCACACTGCTAGCAGTTTCTAAGAGTCCTAAAGAAAACCCAGGTCACCTGAGGCTCAGTCTGGTGTCCTTATTTACCCCCTGGCTGTATACATACAAAACTGTTACAGATGGGGAGAGAGAGACCCAAGTCAGGAGGCCCTCCTTCCCTGTGCCCGGATTCTTGTCCCTCTGCAAGAGATGAATTCAAGCATGACACAAGCACCTGTGGTGGAAATGAGGTAGCAAGTTTGTTTATGAAACACATGAGCACGAAGCTGCCATAGGCACCCAGCTAGTCCAGGTGCCCCATGTGTAGGGAAAATAAAGTCATTAGTAAATTTATTAGTAAGTTAGCTCTATCTATACACTTGAGCTGAGGCCATAAGTGGGTACTCAGCTAATCCAAGTATGCCGACTGTTGGGGTTCAGGGTTATATACCTCAGCTGGCTTCTAGGTTCCCCGTTTTCCCCCTTGGGAATAATGTACAGCTACAAAGGCTTTAAAGGTTCTTTAAAGGCCCCTTGTCTTAGTGAAATTGTTACAGAGGCCCCCTTTCCCAGCATAGGCCCCCCTCTTCGTGATGTTCAGAACACCCCACAATCTTAGTAAGGTTGTTACAGAAGCCTCTTTTTCAGCACCGTCTCAAGGACTCTCCCCTCCTCCTGTGCTGTTCTGCTTGTAATGCTCGGGACACCCGTCAATCTTATCAAACGGAGCTTAGAACTGCTGAATGAAGTGGAGAGACAGGTCTCCCTCCCTTCTGCTTCCAGCCTCCTGCATTAAGTTCTTGGTTAGATTGCAATGGTGAGGGCCCTGCCTCTTCCCCCCCTGGCTGCTCATTCCTAGCTGCTACCCAACAAAACCTTCAATAATGATCTTTAATACACTTCTCTCTGTTTGAAAGTCAGATGAAAAATACAGAATTGAGTGGGTGGGCTCTGTTGCTGCCTACATGATAGATTCCCCAACAGCCCAGGGATTGTTCATTTTCCAGAACTAATAATCCTGTTCCCCTTGCTCGTGACTGGGTTAAGAAGGAGCGTGGCAGTCCCCAGAGTGAAAAGGCAACCCATGGAATAGGCACGAATATTTGCAAACCCTATGGTAGGTAAAGGCTTAATATAGTTCGGGATATACACAGAACTCTTGCAACAACGACAAACCCAAGTGACCCAGTTGGAAATTGGGCTAAGGACTTGAACAGAGGTTTCTCCAAAGGAAATGTGCAAATGGCTAGTAGGGGTTACTAGGGAGAGACCCAAGGACCCCCCACCTTGAGCTTGTTCCTCGATTCTGTCTGCTTGCAAGAGACTAATTCAAGTGAGAGACAGCACGTATAATGGGAATGCGACAGCAAGTTTATTTATGAAACACATACAAATCCAAAGCTGCAAGCAGGCACCCAGCCAGTCTGAATGCCCCACATATAGAGGAAAGAAAGTTGTGAGTTTGTTCTATACCCCTGAGCCCAGGCTACAAGTGGACACTCGGCTAATCTGGGTGTGCCGACTCTTGGGGTTCAAGTGTTACATACTTTAGTTAGCTGCTAGGTGCCCCCCTCCTTCTTTCCCTTCCAAACCTTGGGAATAATGTACAGCTGCAACGCTTTCTTTCTCAGCTAGTAAAGGTTCTTTGTCTCAGTGAAATTGCTACAGAGCCTCCCTTTCCCAGCAGAGTCTCAAGGACTCCCCTCCTGAGCAGTCCCTGTTTGTGCTGTTCAGAATGCCTCCCTGGCAGTCTTACCAGACCAGGCTCAGGACTGACGGGTCAGTGGGTGAGACACATCTCCCCGCTCCTCCCTGCCTTAGTTTACCACCTATCTTACCTAACATAAGCACATGAAAAGATTCTCATCATCATTAATTATCAGGGAAATGCAAATCAAAACCATGATGAGATAACACCTCACACCCCTTAGTATGGCCATTATAAAAAAAAAAACAACCCTAACAATAGCAAATGCTGGCTACAATATGGAGAAAGTAGGGTATTTGTGCGCTGTTGAGGGGACTGTAAAATGGTGCAGCTACTATAAACAGCATGGAGATGCCTCAAAAAATTAAAAATACAACTACCATATGGTTCAGCAATGCCACTTTTGGGAAGATCCAAAAGGATTGGAAGCAGGATCTGGAAGAGACATCTGCACCCCTGTTCGTTGCAGCGTCAGTCACAAAAGCCAACATGTGGAAGCAACCCAAATGCCCATCTGTGAATGAATGAATAAAAAATATGACGTATACAGCACAGATGAAACTTGAGAACATTGTGCTAAACGAAATAAACCAAGCACAAAAAACACACTCTGTGATTCCAATTCCGTGAGTCAGGGGTATCTGAAGTAACCGAACTCATAGGAACAGAGTAGGAGGGTGGTAGCCAGGGTCTTGGTTGGGGGTGGAGGGGGGATGAGCTGTTCAATGGGTATAGAGTGTCAGTCATGCAAGATGGAAGGTTCTAGAGATCTGCTGTACAATACTGTGCATTTAGTTAACAGTATGGTCTGATGCACCTAAAATTGTTAAGAGGGTAAGGTTTAAAAAAATTTTTAAACCACAGTTAAGTAAAAAAAGAATAAGCATGTGACCTAATTCTGAGTGGCAAGATTGAAAGGGGAGTTGATTGAAGGAAAAGTCATGTGGGGCATACAGAAAATGTTTTCTTGCTCTTAAGAAAGTGAGTCAAGAAAAACAATGGTCATCTGGAATTGTTACATGTTTCATTACCAGTGGGAGGATAAATGTACCAACAGACTTCCAGGCACAGGGCCAGACCACTGACTTCCTGCACCCGAAGTTGTGATACTTTTGAGAAATAGACTCCCTTATTACTTAATTTAGCTGAGTCAGTGAATAATGTTACTTGCAGCACAGAAACGTCTTCCCTAAAACAGAGAAGATTTTTAAAGTGTACTTTTATTCTTTAACTTTCCTAAGTTATCTACATTATATTATTTATTTAAAAACTAACCTACATTAGGAATTAATTTATCAGTTAGGATTTCTTATTTAAAAATATAGGGAAGACTTTCTTCAAAGTCAGGTTTGTTGAGCTGTAAATACAGTAAAACCCCACTTTTTATATACAGAGCTCTGATTTTGACAAACGCGTACTTCTTTATGGATTAGTCTTTATGTCCACTTACCAAGTAAAAAAAATTGTGAGGACATTGTCTTAATTTCAGCTTTGATTTGAGAAGAAAATTTTTCTCCAAATGAGATAAACTCTATCCTTTGTTATCTGTAGCTCCAGACCATCGGAAGGGGCCGTGAAGCACTCTGGAGAGGTCGAGGAAACAGTCCAATTCAGAGCAATGTCGTGAGTGTCCCAGTGCACCTGCAACTGTGGGCGGTGCCTGTGTAAGTCTCTGGGCTTTTTTTGTTTTTTGTTTCTTTGTTATTTCTAATTCTTCCATGCTCACACAATGTCCCATAATCAACTTTACACACACTTATAGGATTAAATGTGTGTGATTTTAACAGGATGGTATTTTGTACACTTTTCTGCTTTTTGCCTTTCCCAGTTACCAATGCTACCTGGAAAGATTTCTAAGGGAATGAGTATAGCTCTACTTTATATTTTAAATAACTGTGTAATGTTCCATAGTGTGAATGTACTGTATTTTATACACCATTTTAACTATTAACATTTTTTGCTTTAACCTGCAGTGTTTATATAATAGTCTGTCCAAAAGGTATCCAGCCATGTAGTATGAAAAATAGAGACATTTATTGAAGAAGATACAAGATACAAGAAACATTGTACATAAGACAATGATGCCTCAGTTCCCTTCATAGTAGGGACCTCACACAACTTTCCCAGCATCTCTTCCACCGTTGGAAACACTCTGCAAAATCTTTTATTGGAATTGCTATCAGCTGCCCGATTGTATTTTCCTGAATCTTATCAATGGTCTGAAATCTCTTCCCTTTCAAAGGTGATTTTAATTTTGGAAAAAGCCAGAGGTATCAGGGCACCAAATCTGGCCTGTAGGGGGGCTGAGTCACCTGGGTGATTTGATGTTTTACGAAAAACCTCAGCCTGAGATGTGATGCATGAGTGTTGTCATGATGAAGCTGCCAATCACCAGTTACCCATTGCTGCGGCCTTCTGAATCATCTGAATGATTTCCATGGAGGAATGTTCAATCTTAACCCAAAATTTGATGCAGATATGTTGTCTACTCATTTAGTCATTTTGAATGCAACTGCCACACAGTACACATGCTCACTCAATGGAGTCTACTGCCCCCACTGACTAGTACAGTGAAGTCGTCATTGTTCTCGCATGTGCATTCCACTCCACTCTTCTTGGCTGTTAGGTAACATCAATGTCATGCAAACTGTTCTCATTACATTAGCAATGGCTGGACTTTTTCTGGACAGACCTCGTGTATATGTTCGTGTGTATAGATATATGTATTTTAATATTGCAGTGCTGCAATAAACATCTTTGTACTATGTTCTTATCTTCTAGTGCTCTTCCTTCTATGGGAGAGATTCCCAGAAGTGGCATTGGTGAATCAGAGGGTATTCCAAATTTTAATGGATTTGCCAGATAGTTTTCTAGAAAAGCTGCAATATTTCTGTTGATATAGTTAAAACAAACAAACAAAAGCAGAAACAAACAAACCTCTTTTCATATATCCTCAGTAGAAATGTGTTGCTGTTCTGTTTGAGTTTTGCCAATCTGATGGGAGTAAACTGATGTCTCATTGATGGTTTCCTTTGTATTTCCCCAGCTAGTAGAGTTTGAACATTGTTCCATCTTTGTAGGTTATTTACATTTGTTTTTGTGTGAAAATTTCTCCTTCTGCCCTTTGACATTTTTCCTAATGGAAATTTTATTCTTACAATTTGTAAGAGTTAATCAATCTCTCTCTCTCTCTCTCTCCATATATATATATGTGTGTGTGTGTGTGTGTGTGTATATATATATATATATATATATACAGTTATATATATATATACACATACTTGATTTTCTCTCTCTATATATAATCTTCACATCCATATATCCAATTCATATCTCTATTTACATACATATGCATTACCTACCACTTTATCACTTTTAACTTGAATTTAATCTTTCCTGATAGTAATATAGCCCTTCCATCCACTGTTTTGCTTATATTTATTTTTTTCTGGTATCTTTTGCCTCTCTTTTCATTTCAGCCTTTCTTTACCCTTCATCCATTTTTTTTTTTGTAACCAGCCTCTAACCAGGTTTTGTTTCAATTGAATCTATGAATCTTTCATGACAGTATCAATAAGAAAATCATGTCCTGGCCGATATTCTTGATATTCCTTCCGTGGTTCTTTATTACTGATTTTTACTTGGTTGTTTACTGTTTTCCCCCTTATTGATCTGTAAGTTTTGCCATACTTGACAATTTTCAGCACTTGTAATTAGACACCTATTTCTGTTTTGATTGTTGAAAACACTACACTCAATGTTTCTGCCACCGCTGGAAGGCCCGGTTCCCTCACCGCCCCTCCCCCGCAGGGCCCAGTCGCTGGCATAACCGTCCCCCTGCTCTGCCGGCTCCCACCCCTTGCAACGCTTTCCTTTCTTTCCTGCCCCAACCAGCTGCCCCAGGGAGCTGCCGAGCACCTTTTGTGCTTTCACTTCAACTATTACTGGATATCTCTGGGATATAGCTCTTCTACTTCAGTGTTGTCTGTCTTTACTCATTTTCCACATCCCCAGTTTATCACTGTTAATTAAAATTTAAATACAGTTACATTGGAAAGTCCATTATCATTACCCTTTTCATGCCTTCTTCATAGGTCCTTATCTTGAGTATTCTGTTCGCATCCGTTTGTTGTTGGGAATCTTTCCTCAAGTTTTCCCTTAAATCAGATATATTTTCCCAACCCTTGCTGACCCTCAAGTCTGTGGCCGACGTGGGGTAGTTGGAACACAGGTGTTTTTCCTCCTGCTACTTCTTTGGCTGTGATTCTGTCTTCTGATATTTCAGACGAAACGCTCCTTGTCCTCTCGTTGACGGGCAGCTCGTTTCCTCTGCCAGCTTGTAAGGTTTTCCCTTTATCCTTGAAGTTTAGGAGTTTCCAGACTGTACCTCAGCTGTATATATCTATGTGTGTGTGTGTGTGTGTGTGTGTGTGTGTGTGTGTGTGTGTGTATTAATCAGTCCTTTCTGAAACTTTCGAGTTCTTTCTTCAGTTCTGGGAGAAAGTCTTCTATTATTTTTTTCAATTATAACCTGTTCTTTCTCTTCTTATATTTCTGGAACACTTGTTTGCATATTAGATTTCTTGGATTTATTCTCTAATCCTCTAATATTTTCCCTCATGAACCTAATCTCTTAGGTTTTTTTTTTTTTTTTTCTGTGTGGTTTGAAAGGTTTCTTTACTTGATTTTCCAGGCCCTGTTTGGTGTCTCCTACCAGGCTTGTTCCTCCGGTGAAAGCCCCAGCTTCTCTATTCACTTATCTTCTAAAATAAAAGGGCTGACGTATGATTTTGCATATGGGGAAAGTCCAATGGATTCCCCAAAATGCAGAACAGCCATTAGCCTTTATGCAGGAACAGCATCGCCTCAGACTTCAGAAAACAAAACTGACAGAAATGGACTAATGCAGCATGCTGGGTGACGTTGCAAACCTCTCTCAGACACTAAATGGCCAATTAAGTACAATATAAGAAGAGAGAACACTACAGCGATATAGTTAACAAGCAGAATTTAACACACATACTGCTGTGTGCCCAACAAGCGGAAGGCACATTCTTTTAAATGCAGAATATCTTTGAAAATGGCCCATGCAACAGACCATCTACGGGGTTGTCCTCTAGTCCCCCTGACACCCAGAACACACACTTTCACTTGTCACTTGTTCCCTGATCATGATGGAATTAGAGAAGGACTGACAGCAAAAAGATATTTTTGAAAGTTCTCTACATAGTGGGACATTTAAAAACATAAAATTCAAATAACTTTTGGTCAAACATAGCATATAAAAATTAAACTATGTGAATTCGGAACTAGGGTGATTAAAGCAGGACGTTGTTGTGCACCCGAAGTAGTGTTTAGTGAGAAATTCACACCCGTAACTGTTTGTAATCAGAAAAGAAAAACTGAACATAAATGAGCAAGGAAACTGGGAAAAAAGAACAACATAATAAACCCACATAAAGTAGAGTAAATATGAGAACTAAATCTTGAAGAAAGATTAAAAAACTAAAAATTAACTTGAGTATATTAACAAATCAAAGCTAATTCCTTAAGAAGTCTAGTAATGTAGAAAAATTTGACATTATTTATCAAGGAGAAGAGAGAGACAGGAGCAAAAATAAAAGACACGGGAAACTTAAAAACCCATTTGAACACAATACAGTCTGCGGCAGATTGCATAACTGTTCTCAGCTCTCCACCCTTCCCCGTATCAGCGGCCTTTGTCGCGTACATTTGAAGTTTCTCCAGGTGAAGGTAGAGTACATCTGCCTCCATTCCTGATACTGGGCCGGCCGTGTGAGTTACTCTGGCTGTGCTGACACGAGGCTGGAAGGGGCATCACATTTCCATTTAGCCCTCTTGTCCCTCTGTCATCCCCATGAGAAGAACACGTCTTAGGTGGCCAGTTGGTCCAAGAAAGATGTGAGACATCCTTGGACATGGAGTCGGCCCAGCCGAGCCCAGAGGTCAGCCCAGGCCTGACTGTCTTGCAGCTGTGTGAGCTGGATTCAATGCTGCTCCACACAACTAAGTGTGGGGTGGTGCACTACGCAGCATTGCTGGCCTATGCCGATGAACATGCTATGTTTCCAATAAATGTGAAAAAAATGGAAAATTCAGCCAGTTTGTCTAGAAATATGTTTAGACAATGTAGGTCCAAGAAGAAGTAGAAACTCTGAATAATTATCACAAAAGAAAAAAATGGATATTGCAAAGTGCCTTTACTACCAAATGGCATCTTCTTACATCTTCAAGTAACAGGTTATTCCCATCTTATCCCAAGTATTTTTTAAAAAGTACCATTGGTAGCAATGCATGTAGAATAGAAAAATAAGAGAAAATCATTGATCAAGCTTTATTAAACATACATGCAGAAATTAAATACATTAAAGAGGAGTCAATTGTTGTAGTTGAGAGCCCAACCTACAGGTTAAAGGAACATGTAGTTAGGAGCCAAAGGTTAGTAATAGTATTTATTTACAGTAGACACTGCAGCAATGCGGAGACAGGGAAAATCAAAGCACCCCCTTGTTCCCACCACATTTTGTGTCATTAAATGTTCCTCCTGAGCCACGTTCTGCCCCAACCCCTGACCAGCACTTCCTTTGTGATGTCACCTGAGGAAGCATTAAGTCTCTTTTTGTAGCTTTAGGTATAGGTATCAGGTATAGATAAACCCTCCAAACCATGATACCATCTTAAAGGTTGTCACTAGGAGTTATTTGCCTGTACTTCTCTCAAGAGTATCTGGCAAAAAACCGGACAGTCAGTAACTGTGATGCTTATTCTCCCCGTGCAAAGAATGGGCTGCTTTAAATTCCTCCCAGACAAAATTCTAAAATCAACAGACTTTTGTGGGTAAAAGTACTGAACATTATGCATGTTATTTCAACTACTTGAAATACAAATATAAATATAAATAAAGTATAGTTATTTCAACTATACTACTTTACAATGTATGAGTATTTTACATACATTTTCCTCTGTAATATTTTTAAATTTGTGAGGCGTGTTTATCATCCCCTCTTCATAGGTGATTATGCTGAGGCTACTTAAATGGAACCGCACTGCCCTGGTCTCACTAGTACACAGAAGGGCTGCACTTGTACTGAGGTCTTCTCGAACCAAGTCTCTTGTTCTCTAGTATGTTATATGGTACACTAGATTTGTTTCTGTATCAGTTAATTTTAAATTAATTAACAGAATTAACTAAATTCTGTTGAATTTAACCAGAAGTAGCAGCAGGTTGTTAAGGAGCAAAGTTCTTAAAATAGAAAAACTAACAAATAAAGTATGTTTATATCATCTCACACAAAAGCACAGTGTACTAGGATGGCTTGATA
>PVKM010050496.1:0-10703 GCA_004027735.1 Carollia perspicillata
GTAGAGAAAGGGGGAGAAGTTCACCTGGAGGAGCAGGGAGGGGACCACGAACAGGCAGCCTCTCTGAGGGGTGGGGTCAGGTCAGGTCACGGACAAGGACGAAGGGAACTTCTCCCGCAATGAGGCTGAGCCCTGATGCACAGGAGGAGGGATTTGCTGCCACAGTTTCGTTCTCCCCCGGAGAGCAAATGCTGAGCTAGTCTGTTCGGAGTGAAGGAGAAGAGGAGGGTACTGTAGACAGAGAAGAGCCGAGACTTCCAGACCTGTCTGTGGGGGAGACGTGAGAGGGCTCCTGCGAGACCAAGCAGGAGTTAAATCAAGAGATCCGAGGCAGCCACTGCGAGCCCAGTTTGAGTGAGAAAATTCTGATTTGGGTGCTATTTTTAGGCTGCTTTGACCTACTTTGAAATTTCCCAAACGCTCACAACTTTTCTGCTCTCTCCCTGGACCGCCATTGTGAGGTGGCCTGCTTGCCTTACGGGGTGAAAAATGTGTTTCAGACCTTTCTACTTCCAAAATCAAATTCCATTACATCCTTTCAATCTAATTCTAGCATATTCATGTGCAAATATAGAAGGGGATCCTAACTGCTTCGCCTGTCCCTGCAAGGACTTTTAATTGGGATTCTTTCCCAAGTAACATTGTTTTCCAATATGGTAATTTAGAAAATATTCCTAAATCCTGGAAGAGAAATACAGAATTAGGGGAGTTTTTGGCAGATTGGGAGGCTTGTGAGGCAACTCATGTGAACAATAGATTTTAAAGGATTCCTTAGATCACATCATGTAATTGGCCACAGGTAATATAAAATATACGTGTGTGTTTTTATGTGTGTAAGTACAATATCTACCCGATCATCTATATTAGAAATATTACCTGTGCATTAGGAATATTTTTCTCTCCTGAAATGCTAGAGAGGAGAGTTTGGACTGTAGCTGTATAAATATTTCTCTCTTATTGCACAATGTATAAAAATAAAATGACACTTTCAAAATACTTTACCCTGAAAACTTTTCTATTACTCAGGGAAGCTCTTCCTGACTGCTTCCTTCGAGTTTGGTTTGTGATTTACTAGGACCATTTAGAGACAGCTCATATTTTCTAGACATACTGTGGATATTTTAATGCCTTAATCAATTTTTGCCACTTTAGTTCCTCTACTGGGTTAGATTAATCTTCCCCTAGCTTCCCAACTTTCAAAGAAGATCACTTATCAAAATTATCTTTACAGGAAAAAATGAAGCTGCAATTAAAAAAAAACACACTCATCTCTCCCAAGTCATATATCACAAATATTGTTAAGCATGATATAAACAGCCTTTAGAATAAAGACTTAAGATAAATGCATCCTTCAGTTTCAGAAAATGTGTAAAAATGAACACTTTGCTCTTCAATTTAAGTTAATTTGATTTTTTGTTTTATTCCACTAATGCATTTTAATGTGTCACTTCCAAAATAGTAGAGATGCCACTCTCCAAAAACATGGTATGGGTGAAAACGAAGTTTTCGACCCAGGAAAATGAAAGAGAGTAAGAGAGGGTGTGGGAAACTCTCTGTAAATGAATCCCCAGTATCTAATTTGGGGAGTATTTTATTCAGCAGGACCGTGATGATATGAGTACCTTCCCCAGGCTTTTACTTGTACCGTGAGCTGCTTCTCCTTGGCAGTAGTTCTCCCCGTCTTGTTTTTTGGGAGGACTTCTGCTACCACACTGCCCGGACATACAGGGGATCCAGGAACGCTGGTCCCGACTAGCTTGTCAAGGCAGCGGGGGCATTTGGCTCTCAGCCTGTCCCCTGTACTGCCAGTCCTCCTGGGGAGCTACCAGGAAGGAGGAAAGGAGCCGTGTTCTTAGTTCAGGCAGCTGCTGAAGCTGCTCGTCTAGGTCCCCGTGATGGATGTCTGCACCGACGAACGGAGATGAAGAGGCTCATAGTGGGGGGGTTCAGCCTTGGTCTCCCAAGATCATTCTCGAAGAAACCTTTTTAAACACTTGAAAATTTGACAAGACCGTGCCTTTTCAAAAAAGGAAATGAAACTTATACCACCTCTAAAGCAAATTTAAAATGATTTCTATCTGCCGGTAAACTTTGACATGAAAAAATTTCTATCTGTCTCTCTTTTGAAAACACTATTTGCTGTCGTTTCATACGTATTACTCATGGGAAGTGTGGTTCTGGTCAGTCATTTCCATAAACATTACCTAGAGTTGGATGAATTATGTAAAGTCTTTTTGTGCATGACTTGCTGCTTTGGTTAGGCTGGAAATATGGTAACTCTGGACAGGAGAAGAGGAAGCGTGGCCTGAGGATCAAGAAACTCCAGTTAACACTGGACTCCAGTGTCAGCTTTTCAAAGTCAGACACGAGGTCTCAGTAGCCCTCAGTTTCCCCAGCTGTAGAACGAGCAGGCCAAACAAGCGGTCTCTGGGGTTCCTCCAGTCATTAGGAGTCTCTCTTTGGAAGCCTTTGTGTATAGTAGCGGCTTCAACCATTCCGAAGGCGTACGACCAGGGCGCTCTGAGGAAGGGTTAACAAGTTGGACTTCTCGATGTCTCTGATTTACCTTGAGGCACACACAGCTAGATGAAGTGTCTGTTTCCTCTCCTGGCTTTTCTATACTCAGCATTGCCCGGCGGAGCCCTGAGAGTCCGTCTAGTATACTAAAGTCAGATTACAAGAACCGCTGGTGACATCCCCCAGGAACCAGAACCCGAGCGATGGGAGACCTCCTGCCTGGGGTGGTGGTGCTGCTGCTTCCCGATCTCCTTTAACTGGATACTGAGAAAGCCCCGGGTAGGAGCAGTGGGAATCTGCTTCCATCCTTTGGAAGAATACTCTTAGCCACATGCTACGTGAGCATGTTTGCCTTTCTGGATCAGCAGTTGGCGTAGCCTCATTCCTCAGAATCCCTTGCCGAGTTCATCCGTCTCATCCACGCCCCCCTGACCACAGTGCCTGACTGTGGTCATCCCATCATAGGGGGGCTTTTAGGAGGATTTGGCTTCCGCATTTAGCTCCAAGCTGCCCGATGGAGGGATCATTTCCTCCCAAGAGTGAGCCGCCGAGATCATATTATGCTGGCCTTGGTTTCTTTGTAAAGGCTGCCTATAGAATTTCCTATTGATTTTAAGCTGGCGCTGTTTCATTTCTAACTCCTTTGTAAGCCAGGAGTCCGGGCATATCAGCGTCTCCTCCTTGTCATCCTGACAGGCCTTGGTTATCTGCTTTCGGCAGACTTGACTCTGTTTCAGAGGGGCTCTTGGTGTGGAACTTCTCGCCTTCACTCTTCTATGCTGTTGTTTTGTTTGAAAAGCCCAGACCAGGACAGTGCAAAGTTGCTAGGCTGAGATGCAATTAAAAAAAAAAAATAACATATCAGTGAGAACGCAAAGAGCTTCAGAAAAAGAGATTGGTAGGTAGAGGCCAGCTGTCCACGCTGCGGACTCCCAGGGCACAGGAGCCGTGCGTCGTACCAGAGAAGGTTTTGAAGAAAGAGTGAGGTATGCCCAGGGGACAGTGGAACACGGAGCAACGGCTGCCGGTGCAACATGAGAGCACACCTGAGTTTTCATGTCTACCCGTGGGCCGGCCTCCAGGTGCTCCGGTTGGTGTATTGGGCAGCAAGTCTGACCTAACACAACACAGATTATAAGTGGCGCCAATGCAAACAGCACAATCATTTTGTAGCACCTTGGAATTCACAAGGCCTCTCAAATCCATTGTCTCGTTTGACCTCCTCAAAGGCCCTGTGACCTAGGCGGGGTAGGGATTAACATGCTCATTGTAGAGGGAAGGAAACAGAGAGCACAAGGGTCAAACCACAAATACAGGGAGGGGCAAAAGTAGGCTTACAGTTGTTCGTATGGAAAATAACATAACAATTAATAAACAACAAGACAAGAACAAACTTGTGTGTCAAGTACTCACAACCGTAAACCTACTCTTGCCCCGCCCCGTACAGACAGACAGAGCGGAGGGCAGGGTTTCAGTGTTCGGACCCCAGAAGGGTTGCTCTTTAAGCTGGGGGCAATCCGAAGGGATGTAAATAAAACTATAATGTGCATATGCTTTGCATGGCCTTTAGATTTCCACCTCCTTGTTTGCCCCCCTGTCTTTGTGATTTCTGATTTTTCTCCGGCACAACAGTCGCTTTGCTCACAAAGGAGAGCCGCGGAAATCGAGGTCTCCATGTTAGGCATTTTATTCTTAACTGCTTCGAGAATTGTCCCACTGGATTGCCCCATTGTGTTTTAAATTTTATTTGAGCACTATTTTCTCGTCTGTGGAGTGAAGGGGTGAGGCGACGTTCCTCTCCTTCTATGGCGCTGTGATTAGGAGGATGGGAGGCGAAGAATGGATCCGAGCTGCAAGTGAATACGATTACCAAGGAATCACAAGTAGGGTGCATTATGCATGTTCTAAAACTGGGCACAGTATTTATATTCTAAAGTGTTTCTTTATGAATTACCTTCGTCTTTCCAGGTACTGTTTAGTCTTGCTGCAAGCATCAGCCTTACACAAATCCAAATCAGTTTGTTTGTCCTCCATGGGCGACACTTAAAATTTTCACCATGTGTTCATATCCAAAGACAAAATGTTTAGCTTCATCGAATTCTTTCAGCGGAGATAGGGCCTTGTAAGATTGACAGTAAATATCCATAAAATACTCACATTTTCCCTTAGTCACAACTTTCCAGAGTGCTTTAGTGGCAGCAATCATTTTTAATTTAGTGGTACCATATTCTTTATTTAATGCCTTGCTGCTATATTTGAAACCAAACTGTATGTTTCAACTTTCAAGAACAAACGGGCTTTGAAAAGACTTATGTTGGATAAAATAATTTTTCCTGTAGAAATATTTCAAACTTTAAGTAACATAAATACTTCTTTCATGTTTTAATAATTGCCCTATTAATATAGCTAAACTGACTGGCCACAGTAGTCATCTGTTGTGCTAATTACATATCTTTTAACTGCTAGAGCCAGAAGAATTTAAAATGTTCAGGCAGGTAGCACAAAATAAAAGTCGTAACCTCTGCTTTTATAAAATCCCTGGATAAGCAATGACTTTTGAAAAGTCTTGTGTTCAATGTCCAGACTTCCCATAAGGACTCCAGAAAGCAGCGTTAGTAAAACAGCCACCACCACACGATGCCCAAGGAGATGCATGGAAGCAGCAACACGTCTTCCGTTATTCTTCAAATTTAATTTCGTAATGCTGCGAGTAGGTGCCCAATGAGAAGCTCACAACTGACCTTCCCTCTTCTCGTCGTTATATGCCTCTAAGCACACAGGAGCTCGGACTGCGAGGAAACCTAGGACTTGATTTCTGCTCGCGCTGTCTAGTATTTTCTGTGCAGAATACAATCCAGGGCATAGGACTCTTTTTCAACTTCCGCACATGAGTTCACCAGGGAATTATTTGCTACAAAGGCCACTGGACTGCTCTTTGTTCTTAACACCCACAGTGACTTTCCTCCCAAGATTTTTGGCATGACGGCTTCACCTGAAGTTTGATTCTAAGGTGGACGTGATCAAAATCGGTGATGAGTAAGCATGTTCCTGTTCCCTCAATAAAATCCAAAGTCAAGTTACATCTGGGCACCACCATGGTAGTGAAATCCCCGACTAGGCAAAACTCACCACTTTTTCTTTAAAAAATACCACGCAATATGCAGCTCAATTTCGTGAAACGGCTCATAGGGCTCACACTGTTTCTCCGTGAACTGGGGTCACCTCCGCACACATTGTGGGCGACCTCTGGTTTCTGATGGAACCGTGGTGAACGCTCAGTGCACCGAAATTGGCTTTGAGTCTCAGTGTTCATCCTACTGGAACCCGGGACATACAAACTGAAACAAGAGCACGGTGTTCAAAGAGGTGCCTCAAAGCCGAGGCCGCCCAGCCTCGCGCAGCTGCAGCCCAGAGCTTCGGGAGGCTGTCCCTCTGTGAAGTCGTTCGTGGAGTCATCGCACTGAACTTTTACAGGCACATCAACGGGTGATGATGGGGGCAGGGTTTAATTTTTCTAGTCGTCTCGCTTTTATCTCCGGCTTTTCTGTGGCCTTGCCCAACACCGTCAGAGGAAAAGGAAGAAAGAATACCGGGCGGCCGAGTCCCAGCTCCAGAGCGCACCCCCCACCCCTGCTGTTCGTGATGGAGCATCTGAGGGTGGGCTCCCGAGGGGCCAGCTGTGGCGGCAGGACTGGGGCCGGCTGGCAGGTGCCCCTCAGCCCGCTCCCGCATGGCCCAGCCCCCTGTACCGCTCTGAGAGGGGGCTGGGGCCCCAGGAACCTCCCAGGAGGGGCCGGGAGAGCAAGTGTCAAACTGCTCAGTCCTACAGGCGACCCACAGAGGCAGGGCGGCCAAACACGAGGCTGAAATAAGCTGAACAGTGTGTGTGTCTGTGTACGTCTGTATGTGTGAGCATGTGTGTGTACAGAAAGATATGATAAAAACAGGTATTAGGTTTTTTCCTGTCATGAGTATTTTAAACGTAAAGTATGTAGGGGATTGTCCAGTGTAGTAGAGACTAGATAGCTGTTGTTGAATGGAATGAAATGGAATAAACATAGAAACTCCTTAAAAATCTCCAAATACTAAACAAACAAAAAAGTGAAAATATTACATACAGAATGTGCATTACTTTTTAATGACTTCTTGCAAAAAAAGAACATGATCGTATAGCAATTCCAGCCTGAAAACTGACTTCGCTTGCATTCATCTGGGAACATGGGATGCTGTCTTCTGCAATTCATTTCTGCAGCCCCTGCACCTGTCCCGCGAGGGTCTCCTTTCTCTCCCTCTCCCTCTCTCACGCTATAGAAATATGTATTATGTTTGTATACAAGTAACATGTAAAGTTAACTTCTTCTAGAAGGATAACATAAACATTGAATATATACACCATACATATATGCATATTCATGCCATGTACGACCTGGTCAATAGGACCGACAGGAGAATGAAAAAAAGTCTGAAATTTTCAAATAGAAAAGATTTCATATTGAATTCAAAAATTAATTTAATAAGCTATTCATATTAAAAACTCGAACTAAAACAGTTTGATTTTCATGGAGCTTGAAATGCTTAAATTGACTAAAATGGACAGAAAATCACTCTTAAGAATGCTTCTCAATATCAAGTAATTTTAAAAGCATTTCTGTAGTAGAAAATAAAAGAGCTTGTTTTCCTATTTTATTTATTATTTGAGAGAGAGAAACAGAGAGAGAAACAGCCGCCGTTGTCCCACTTCAGACGCATTCCCTGGCTGATTCCTGTACATGCCGTGGCCAGGGATGGAGCCTGCAGCCTTGGCGTATAGGGGTGATGCTCTGACCAACGGAGCTACTGGGCCGGGGCCAGTTTTCATTTCAATGTTACTGGTTTTTAACTAAGTGATTTCAAACTATGTAGTTCATGTGAACTTCCACATTATTTTCTTGATGCTTATGTCCTAGCTGTTAGACTGGGAGGGGGTGCCCCGCTCACTGAGGTAGAAATGCACAAGTCACTGAAAGGTAAATGTTACTAATTCCGGGAGGGAGCGCCGTGGAATGAAGAAATCAAGATTGGTGGGCCAAACAGTTGTATTTAACAAGCAAAATGTAGACACCCCTTGTAGCAGGTTCTCTACGATATGAGAGATGAGATTTGTGTGGAAGGAAAATATCAGAGCCGAAGTCCCAAGAGGAGAATGAGTTGTTGCCAATATTGTGAGATCTCTCTTCAAAGGGTCCTGGCTACTCCACTTCCAAAGATGCCCGGACACAAGTGGGAAGCCCGACAATTGAACTGCACATGAGCTAATATTCAAGTATATATCCTTTTTGCCTTAGACACGTATTTTGCACTCATAAGTATGCATTTCTTTTCACATTACAAGATTTTTTTAATAATAAAAACTGATTATATAGCCATTACAACCTGACAGTTACTTACTTTACATAATCTCAGCTTTATCTTTGGTAGGTTCAACCACACTGGGAGGCTGTTGTCCAATTTGGCAGACAAAGAGCCTGTGTGCGTGGCAGTGATCGGAGATACTAAAAGCCAACCATCCATTTCAATCCCTATTTTCCTTGGCACAGCTTGCTTTTCTGGAGTATAGTGCTGCATATTTAATAGATGCTTCATGATAGATTAATAGATTATTAGTAGCCAAGATTCTTGTCTTGTGAGACACTTACAACAACCTCTAAGAATACAGAACAAATACCTCTTATTTTCACAAGCTCCTTGGACTTTTTCCAGCCTTCCAGGCGTCAAGCCCAACAATGATGAGATCAGCAACCCTCCCTGCAGGTGAAAATGTCTCTCTCTTCCTCAGAGCGCCCCTCCCTGTCCCCACAGCACCCTACCCAGAGCAGTGCGAACGCTCAGTGGGTCCCCGTCGGTCCCTAAGTTCTCACGGAGTGTCTGATCTGAGAGACGCAGAAAGGCGCACAGAAGCTCCGGGCCCAGGGGCGAGAGGGGAAGGGGCTGGCTTTTCTTTACAACCGAAAGGCTGTTGAATTTGCATAAATCACATTCTCACCTGCTCTGGACCTCAGTTTGTCCACCTGTACAATGAGCGTCTCACAGGTGAATTCCCAGATTCCTTTGCACTCTGACAGTTTCTGCTTCTATTCCCAGTATCTTTATTTCTTCGGGCGAGAGGGCATTCAGAGAAATAAATCTGGAAGGGAGGAAATGTTCTCCAATAACACAGTTTGCTAAACTTGTTCCGAAAAAGCACGCATTCTATTTTTCTCCTGAACTGCTTTCTCATTTTTAGGTTTATATGTTCAAACTGACACCTTCGGAATAAATAGATGGGGGTCATAAAACCAGCCATGAAAGCAACCCAGTAAGGAGGCGGTAAAGTCTGAATCGAGGTTCCCAGGATCGGCCGCATTGCCAGAAGTCACATCTCACCGCACACGATGCTTCCAGCTGCCATGTTCTCCGGCGGGTGGGGGGGGCGGGCGCAGGTGCAGCACGTGCTCACCGCCGACCCAGCAGGTGCCGAAGGGAAAGGCGGAAAAGGACAGGAGAGGAGCCCGCCAAGTCCCAGAGCCAGTCTGGCTCACCCAGCCGCCATTCGGGAGAGTCGTAGCTGGATCCAGGGGCGATCGGCGGGTGACGTGGAGGCCAAGGAAGTGAAGGAGGCAATTTCTGTCTTTGATTCTGTCCTTACTGTGATATGTGATGTCGAGGAGCCCATCAGCCTTTATGTATCAATTTCTTCACAGTGAAATGGGTGAGAAAAACACTGTTTTCCTCAGTTGTGTGATTTTATGAGGCTAATATTTATGAAACCGTTGGGTCCCCGTGTATGGAACAACTCAGTCCAAGTGATAAAAAGTGCTATTCATTTCCTAAAACAAGTGTTCATGAAGTAAAATGAACGGTGTCACAGAGCAATTTGCTGCGCTCTATTTTATAAGTGCGAGTACAGATTTTCTGCATCACATACAATTTAGCCTATCGAATTAGGATGAGCATTAACCAAAGGGGACACTACACAGGAGCTGTAATTTAATGATCACACGAGACAGCTGCCTCCCACACAGCAAGAGGTTATCCTGATTATTTACATTTGGGTGTAGAAAAAAGACAAGACGTGTTATCTTTGGGGTGACTGCTTGCATTCGAAAAGGAAATGATCTTCTCAAGGAATGCATTACACTCATCCACTTTCAGAGTGGGAACCCATTTATATCAAATAAAGAATGTCTCTAATTTAAGACAAGGAGTTCAGAGAGAAGGAAATCTCAAAGACACAGAGAAAGGACATCACGACCTTGTGCCGTATCCTGGCATACACACACCCAACAGTGAACTCACGTGGAGACGGTCGGCACTAGGAAACCGTGGACGGTGGGGTCTGCGCCTCATTTCCAGACTTTCCCTCTCAGAACATCCATGGTGTAGTGCGGTATGCACATTGCTCCCCCAACACAGATAAATGTTCACAGAGCATGTAGGAGAGCCAAGGAGGGTACACAGAACCGTTTTCTGAACTGGCTTACGATTCCTGTCCAGCCATGTTTAGATGGTCGAACCCCCTACTGCATTAGAACTAGATTCAGAAACAGAAGACGGTCAGACACAGTGGCCGCCCCCAGTCTTCTCCTGAAATCACCTTCCTCCCTCTCTCTTCTATTCTGGCCTCTCCTACATGTTGAACTGGGCTAAGAATTTAAGAAAAATCTTTCTTTGGGCCTATGTTCCTCCCCACTAAAGTGGCTCTAGGGAGAGTGATGTCGCTCAGCCCATAACTGTGTCGGCCCTAGTTCACGAAGGAAGCGAGGGCAGGATTCCCAGCCCACCTGCACAGACTGCGGGACCCGGGCACAGAGACTTTCCAGCTTCATTTATGAGAAAAGGAGAATGAAAAGGGCCAAGGCGAGGAGCAGTTTGACAGAATGTAGATCAGCTCGCAATATCGGAACGTGCTGGAAGATGGGGTAAATCACAAAGAAGGTAAATTGAGCCGTTTTCGCAAATAAGGAGGTTTGGGCAACTACGAAGAGAAAGGAGGGTCCTGGAGACTGTTGTACATTAAAGAGAGCTTAGAGATCAAGTGTGCCTACTTTAGGTCTCTTTCAAGATCATGCTCCAGAAAACTTTATTTAATTGTCTTATTTTTATCGCATATTCTCTGAATGCCTGGAATTTGGTTAGATTTAACAAACTGAAGTTACCTATGACCTTAA
>PVKM010050497.1:0-10705 GCA_004027735.1 Carollia perspicillata
TTTGTTGATTGGGTTCCCGTTAAAGGTGAGATCATATGGTATTTGTCTTTCACCACCTGGCTTATTTTGCTTAGCATAATGCTCTTCAGTTCCATCCATGTTGTTGCAAAGGGGAGGAGCTCCTTCTTTCTTTCTGCCACATAGAATTCCATTGTGTACATGTACCATAATTTTTTGATCCATTCATTTATTGATGGGCATCTAGGTTGCTTCCAGCAATTGGCTATTGTAAATTGTGCTGCTATGAACATTGGGGTGCATAGGTTTTTTTGGATTGGTGTTTCAGAGTTCTTAGGATCTAATCCTATCAGTGGAATTGCTGGGTCAAAAAGCAGATCCATTTTTAGTTTTTTGAGCAAATTCCATACTGTTTTCCATAGTGATTGTTTCTTTAGCTGTGCAGAAACTTTAAATTTGATACAGACCTATTTGCTAATTTTCTTCTTTGTTTCCAATGCCTTAGCAGATATATTGGCAAAAATATTGTTATGTGGGCCATCTGAGATTTTATTTCATTTTATTTTTTACTAAACTAATGTGTTTATTTTTTCACGTTATTTTATTGCTGTTCCAGTACAGTTGTCTCCATTTCCCTCCCACCACTTCACCTCAACCCAGTCATTTCCACTTCCCACCTTTGATCCTACCCACCTTTGGCCTTGTGCATGTGTCCTTTATACTTGTTCCTGAAGTGGTGTCTCATTGTGGTTTTAATTTGAGTGCCTCTGATGGCTTTTGACACTCAGCATCCTTTCATATATCTCTGGGCCCTCTGTAAGGACATCTGAGATTTTAATGCCTATGTTTTCTTCTAGGATCTTTATGATTTTGTAACTTACATCTAAGTCTTTTATACATTTTGAGTTTATTTTTGTGTATGGTATAAGTTCATGATCTAATTTCATTTTTTTCCATGTACAAGTCCAGTTTTCCCAATACCATTTATTGAAGAGATGGTCTTTGTTCCACTGTATGCTCTTTCCTGCTTTGTCAAATATCAGTCGATCACATAGCCACGGGTTTATTCCTGGGCTTTTTGTTCTGTTCCATTGAGCTAAATGTCTATTCTTATGCCAGTACCAGCTGATTTATTAAAGTCACATTACAGTATAGTTTGATATCAAGAGTTATGATACCTCTAGCTTTGTTCTTCTTTTAGAAGATTCATGTGGCTATTCAGGGTCTTTTTTGGTTCCATACAAATTTTTGCAATGTTCATGCTAGTTCTGTGTATTATATCATTGGTGTTTTCATAGGACTTGCATTGAATATATAGATTTCTGTTGGTAAAATGGACACTTTAATGATATTAATTCTTTCAATCTATAACACTGTATATCTTTCCATTTATTTGTATATTTCTCAAATTAACCTCAATAAAAAGACTTAAACAACCTCAAATAGTTGGAGGCTAGATAGCATGTTACTAAATAATGAATGGTTAACCAATGAGATCAAGTAGGATAAGAAAAACCTCAGAAACAAATACATTGAACATAAAACAACCCCAAGTCTATGGGACAGAGTGAAAGCACCCCTGAAAGGGAAGATCATAGCACTACAGGCATACCTCAATAAGCAAGAAAAATATCAAATATATAATCTAAAGCTACACCTGAAAGAACTAGAAGAACAACCACAAACAAAGCCCAGAGAAAATAAAAGGAAGGAAATAATCAAGATCACAGTGGAAATCAGTGACATGGAGACTAAAAAAAATACAGAAGATCAATGAAACCAAGAGCTTGTTCTTTGAAAAGACAAACAAGATTGATGAACCTTTAACCTCTAATCAAAAACAGGGGAGAGGACCCAAATAAATAAAATCAGAAATCAAAGAGGTGAAATAATGACTGATATCACAGAAATAAAAGGAACCTAATCAACAAAACAAACAAGCAAGCAAAATATAACCAGAGACATTGGAATTAAGAACAAACCAACATTAACCAGAGGGGAAGAGGAGGGGATACTGCAGGGGAGGAAGGGAGAAGGGTTGTCAAGGAACATGCATAAAGAACACATGGACAAAACCAAAGGGGAGTAGTATAGAGGGTGGGAGGTACAGATGGCTGAGGTTGGTGGGGAGTGGTGGTGGGGAAAAATGGAGACAACTGTACTTGAAAAACAATAAAATATTTAAAAGCAATAAAAAAGAATGAAATAAAAGGGATTGTAAGAAATTACTATGAACAATTATACTCCAACAAATTCATCTACCTGGGCTAAATGGATAAATTTCTAGAAACATAAAAACTCCCAAAACTGAAACAGGAAGAAGCAGAAAATCTGAATAGATCAATAACAACAAGTGAAATCAAAGTAGTAATCAAAAAAAAAAAAAAATCCCAGCACGCAAAGCCTTGGACCAGATGGCTTCAAAAGAGAATTTTACCAACCATTCAAAGAAGAACTATCACAGATCTTTCTCAAACTATTCTGAAAAATACAAGAGGAAGGAAGACTTCCAAGTTCTTTCCATGAGGCCAGTATTATCCTAATTCCAAAACAAGACAAAGACACACAAAGAAAGAAAATTATAAGCCAATATCCCTGATGAACATAGATAGTAAAATCCTTAACAAAATACTAGCAAACAAGACCCAGCAATATTTCAAAAAGATTACACACCAGGATCAAGACGGATTTGTCTCAGAGATGCAAGATTGGTGCAATATTTGCAAATAAATAAATGTGATACATCACGTAAAGAAAATTAAAGGCAAAAATCACATGATCATATCAATAGATGCAGAAAAGGCATTTGATAAAACCCAACACCCACTTATGATAAAAACTCTTAGCAAAGTGGAACTAGAGGGATCATATCTCAAAATAATAAAGGCCATGTACAAAAAACCTACAGCCAACATCATTCTTAATGGGCAAAAAACTGAAAGTGTTCCCCAGGGATATTCTCTTTCACAAGTCTTCATCAGCATAGTTCTGTAAGTCCTAGTCACAGTGATCAGACAAGAAGACAAAATAAAAGGCATCAAATTGGAAAGGAGGAAATAAAGCTGTCACTATTCACAGATGACATGATATTTTACATCCTTAAATAAATCTCTAAAAACTCCACCAAAAAACTCCTAGACATGATAAATGAATTCAGCAAAGTATCAGGACACAAAATGAATACCCAGAAATTAATCCCATTTTTATATATCAGTAATGAACTATCAGAAAAATAAATTAAGAAATCAATTCCATTTACTACTGCAACAACAGAAAAATAAGGTACATATGGAATAAATTTAACCATAATATTAAAATCTTCTATTTTACATTTACAGATCACAAATATCTTCAACATGTATTATCTTAGATTTTTTCATATAATAATCCCCCAAACCAGGCCCGTTTTCCTTTCTTATGTAATGAGGCTCATTGAATCATTCATATAATGAAAACTGAGGCTCAGTGAGTCATTTTTTTCTTTAATATCTCTAGGGAGTGGCCAAGTGGGGAATGGATACCAGGTCCAATCCAAATGCAATATTTTGTGCTTCCTTCTATAGGACTACACAAATACCATTGAAATTGTAATAACTCAGCATTGAGTATAAAGGATCTCATTACAATAGAAGTTAGCCTATTACTTTTTTATGGTGAAATTAAAAAAATATTTTTGTTGTAGTACAATTGTCTCCATTTTCTCCTTCCCTCTTGCCCTGCCCCACACTCTCCCACCTCCCACCCTCAATCCTACTGCCCTTTGGTGTTATCCATGGGTCCTTTATACCTGTTCCTTAATGACCTTTCTCCTTCTTTCCCCTGTTATTCCTCTACCCCTGCACCTGGTTACTGTCCGTTTGTTCTTTATTTCAATGTCTCTGGTTATATTTTGCTTGCTTGTTTGTTTTGTTGATTAGGTTCCACTTATAGGTGATAGCATATGGTATTTGCCTATTTCTTTTTGAGTCTTGCCTTGTAACAAAATGATATAATACTTAATGATTACTTTATATTGATACCAATATGTTGCAGTCATTGTTCCTTCTGCTTCTGTATTTAAACCACACAGAGGGGTTCTCAAGGGGATGGGCTACAATTTATGTTTTTGCATCTTTAGTAACAAAGTGATTGCAACAGAATAGATGCTCAAAAAACATTTGTGGTGTAAATTACCTCAGAGTTTTGAAAGCAATTCAGTGCAAAACACTTCTAAGTTTGTAAACGTTTGGGCGCTACTTGCAGGTGAAACTTTGCCAGCCATTTCAGCATGGATTTGTCAAAGTCCCAATGAAAGCATGCCATCCAACACTAAATATACTTAGCCCTGTGTGTTGTATATTACAGTGGCCCCCAAACCTTTTGGCAGAAGGAACCTGTTTCATGGAAGACTAGATGGGGCAGGAGGGTGGTGGGATGGCATTATAGCCTTAATTGTCACTTGCCACTCACCGATCGGGTTTTGATATGAGTCTGCAAACAATTGATTTATTATGTTCTCTGTGCGGTCAAACCTCTCTGCTAATGATAATCGGTATTTGCAGCTGCTCCCCAGCACTAGCATCACCACCTCAGCTCCACCTCAGAACATCGGGCATCAGATTTTCATGAGTGTGCAACCTAGATCTAGGGCATACACAGTTCACCATAGGATTCCCGCTCCTGTGAGAATCTAATGCTGCCTCTGATTGGACAGGAGGCGGAGCTCAGGTGGTAATGTGAGGGATGGGGAGCTGGCTGTAAATATAGAGGAAGCTTCACTTGCTTGCTAGCTGCTCACCTGCCGTGGTGTAGCCTGGTTCCTAACAGGCCATGGACTGGTACCAGGCTGTGGCCCATGTGTTGGGGATCCCTGCCATATAACTTATCTATATGGGGCTTGTATTTTAATTCAAAATAATCTTGTCATAAAAGATTTCTTTGTACATCTCATATACATAAATCCAGGACAAATCTATATTAGAATATCATAACATAATTTGTAATGAAAATAAAGTGACTAGGAAACATAGAAACTGAATTTTAAGAAAAGAAACTAATTCAAATAATGTTTAGTTTCAAATATGTTTATGCTTTAAATTGTGCTAAAATTTAAAATTCTGGGCAAATGAAAATTTTATTTGATTATTTGATGACTCACATGATCACAGACGACTGACTTCACATTAATAAGACTATTCACATCTCACATGAAAATCTGTCTGATATGCACTTCCTCTAACTTCCTTATATGTGGAGTTACTGCAGTGATTATATTTTAATATTATATTTTAAATTAGTCTGCTTAATTAAACATTTTCCCAATAACGGGTATATAATTCTCATTTCATTTTCAGAGTATAGTATTTCTAACTTTGGCCTATGTCAAAAACAAATAATTCTTTCAAAGTCTCATGTAAGGCTTATCAGTATACTTTTACATAATTTGTTTCTAAAAACTCAAAAATATATATTTATAAGATAGAATAGTGGCCCTTAAAAAGTCATTTTAACTATGCCTAAAATCAATATTTAAAAGAAGTAGGAAATTCTAAATAAATCAAAAATTAATGCTTAAAGGCAAGTTGAAATTACTATTTCCATAAATGATGAATTGAAATATCAAAGCAACAGTAAAAAATATCCTACATTTAAGATCATTACAGGGTAGAATTGAAGAACAAATCATAAATTTCAAGGTTAATAAGAAAAGCTAAACCTTAAATATTGAATGTATCTGTTGCAACAACTACAAGTCTCAGTATTTAAGTCAAGGCCAGAGTTAGGGATCTCCTGGGCTAGGAAAAAGAGTCTAGATTTAATTTTTTTAAATTGGAACTTTTGCTGTTTATCCAAAGTAAAATGAAAATGGAGACAATTAACAAGGTAATTCAGTAAAAGCAAGTAAACAAATCTATATAGTTGTGTTTAAATGTTCACAGAATTTAAGAAATGCTTTTATCTTTGTGTTTTAAAAGTACACATTTGCATTTGATAAAATTAAACTATCAGAAAAGAAAGGATGCAACAGGTGAAGGGGTTAAAATCATAAAAATTATATCCAGACTCACTTACAAACTACTTGTTCAAATCACTCATTCAAACTACTTTTCCAGAATATTAGTTTGGCCTTTGAACAATGTTTTTCCAGACAGTGATCCAAATAGAGTGATTAAATGTCAGAGTTCTTGTCATCCTGTCCTGACAAGCATTCTACCGCATTTTCTACAGAAGTCATGTATGTACCTTTGTATCTATTTTTATAAGATGTGAGTGAAAAGTGAGGAATTTTGTTTGCCCAGAATATTTGTGTTCCTAGTGTCTTCCAGATATCTCTAAACATCTGGAAAAAAATTGACAAAATCTTTATTAGAGAGGCTTGGGAGAAACAGGCACTCATATATATCGTTGATGAGATAAGTTAGGTAGATCTCAAAGATGTGCTGAGTGACAGAAGCTGACCTCAAAACATTACATATAATATATTATTCCATTTATATGACATTTTCACAAAGATAAAGCTAGAGTGAGGGAGTACAGGGCAATGGTTCCCTGGGAACCAGAGAGCGAGAGAGCGAGAGCACAAGGGTAGTGTGGGGGAGCTCTGGCCATGAGGGGACGACTCTGTATTCTGAATTTGGAGGAGATTCCACAGACTTATACGTCTGTTAAAACTCAGAGCTTTACAGACAAATATATGTAAACTGTAATGTTTTCAGTATAAAAAATTAGAATATATTCATTAATTCTATATTGTATTTAGTAATATATTTATATATTCTAATAGCTATGTATCAGTTTTATATGATCAATAAATGTGATAGATGATAGATAGGTAGATAGATACCAATTGCAGTGGTAGGCCATGGTGGGTGGGAATGGTTTATATCAACGGTTTGGATCAGGTCAGGAGATCTAATAAAACATCTTAATGTCTATCGTTTAATATCATTTTGATTTTGATCCATATGACTAAATCACCTAAATGAAAAATACAATTAAATTACAAAAAAATCAGACCCTTGGCTGGTTGTTTTTATTTATTACTCCCAGGGTAATAATTTATTGGCCTAATACCTTTTTATTCACTAGGTACAATAAAAAGTTAGTTAATAAAAATTCCACTGGATTCATTCTTTTGAACAGTTTTCTTCTTTCTACCCTATGCATAGCTGCAGGTACAGCCTCCTGCCCAGTAGGCACTTGTGACTCTTTCTTAGAGAATCAATTCCTCTTATAATGAAATCAACTGCTTTGAAATAAAATTGGGGCAAAATGAGAATCGATTTCTCTGTTAAAACACTAACACCCACAATCATATGTTCTGGATTATTCTCTAAATTTTTATTTACTGTTTTGTAAATGCATCTGTCTTTTGTAACAAGATTTATACTAACAGGTTACAAAGTGTAATGATAGCAATTAAGCTGCTTTATTTAGAAAATGAAAAATTAGTGGTTATTTTTCCATTCACTTGACCTAGTTGATTGCTGTAGTCTTGCAAAAACTGTCTAAATGTGAAACATCAAAAATAACATTGGCATTCAACTTTTGGTGTCTTTTCTGGAAATTAGGTAAGCTGACATCAGAACACAAGCCACTAAGAGCTTAAGTTTCTCCATATAGTCTAATTACTGGCACCACTAAATATACACTATTTGCTCCTTTAATTTTTAATACAAGAAAAAATTTCATTGATTGATTGATTGACTATAGCCAAGGTATTGTTGGAAGAAATCTGTTGATTTCCATTGTCAATTATCTTTTCTTGTCCCAACTCTTCGTGAGGAGGAATAACTTTCTCTTCACTTAGAAAATACTGTCTATCATTTCAAATATCAGTGAAAAGAAGCAAAGTACATCAGGAATTTTAACTTGTATTTCCAATTTCAAGGATCATGGCACATGAAATAAAAAAATTAATTAAGGAAATCAGTAAGTTTAGTCCACAAAACCAATTGCTTGACTGCTGTGGCTACATTATTCTTTTAGGTTTCATTTTTCCAGCTTTCCAAAATACTCTGAAAAATACAAATCCAGTTTGTAGATTTCTGTGCCTGGATTCACTCTTGCTTACTAAGAATTTGTAAAATCAACACAAATTGCTACCCTTGTAGAGAAAAACAAAACAAAATCAGGTGGTGTGAATCTAGTCTGGGTCTAAATAAGATAATATTTAAAGATCATAATATAGAATAATGCAAATACTAAATGAACACTATATTAATTTTTCCTTAAGAATCTTAGCCAAACTGCTCTTGTAATGCTCCCCATGAGTGGAAACAGAGCTGGGGAATTTTTTCATGATTCTACGTTCTGTGGCACTGTGTTAATTAACAGCAACACCTTCAATGTGTTGTATTAACAAATCATAGTAGACAAGGAGGACAGTGAAAGAATAATAGGCAAGCTACTCATCAGTATTGTATTAAACCAAATATTGACTCTTATAAAGCCCAAGCCATCTCCTTCCCTAGGTAGAAAGATGGTAATGTGCTAGATTGTATACGAGGTCTTATTACAGAGATGTCAGTTTTAGTTTGAAACATAAACATATTTTATTCAT
Source organism: Carollia perspicillata (assembly GCA_004027735.1). Lineage (NCBI taxonomy): Eukaryota > Metazoa > Chordata > Mammalia > Chiroptera > Phyllostomidae > Carollia > Carollia perspicillata. Next base: position 8,501 of record PVKM010050497.1, read on the forward strand.
ATATTAGTACTCATTGTGATCAATGATAGTGTATCTAGCACACTAGAATTTGGTTTTGATCAGTAGAAAAGTAATTATTCATAACACTCAAAATATAGGCAAAGTTTTGAAAGAAAAGAAAGAGTTATAGGTTTCTTACATGGAAGGTAATTTTAATATAGACGAGATTGGTCCAAGTTCTGTCATTTGGATTGATAGATTATCTAGCAGAACTATCATTTCAATAATCTCAATGACAGTATAGCACTGGATACTTGGTATAGTATTATAAATTATATTTACTGCAAATGTTATTGCAGGGAATATAGAAAGAGATCTATTATTTGTGTTTGTGAAAGTTTAGATAGGAAAAATTTAAGATTCTTGGACAAATCATAACAGAAATGATCTATATGATAAGGCTATATTTCCAGTTGTCAAAAATTTTACTTTAGTCATTACTTCATCAGTATTCTTGAATTATAGTGACATGATTCCACTTGTGAGAAAATATATTATATTAATCAACTTGAATGTTACCCTTGTAAGATGGTGCTTTGCAGTGTTTGGCAAGTTTGGATACAGTGAACTTCTTAGAGAAATGTATTAGCTTCTGTTTATTTTCCCTAATATTAAGAACTTACAGTTGAGACAATATAAGGTTGTTGGTAATCATTGCATACTGATAATGAAACTATAATTATAGCCAATGGAACTTATTGCAATTATGCTTATGATTGTAACATGTATGATATATACTTATTAGCTTATCAACTACTCTTATACCTCAAATACTACACATGATAAAGCTTAAATTAATTTCATATTATCTATCTATCTATCATCTGTCATGTTCTTATTTACCCAATTACCTTTACCTAAAAATAAAATTAAAATCAGTGTGTATTTCTCAGGTATATTTTTTACACTCAGACTATTCATTGTACATCATCATTATTACATTATATCCAGCTTATCTGCTGGTTTGTAAGCCTCATAAGGGGTAAGTACCCTGAGCATTCAACACATTGTCTGAAACACAAAGAAATAAATCAGAGATTGTTATACAATCAATTTCACCGTCCTCTGTACCTCCTATTGGATGCATTCATATACACCATCCCACAAACATCTTTCTTACCAGACAATGAAGCAAGCAAAGCTACAACCACACCATGGTAAATGCTGGTAAATGGTTAACTGAAAACTTATGACATGTCTCATCTTTGAGACCTTTAAGACTTCCATTCTCTTTCCATCTAAAGTTAATCTTTTTAGAAAGAGCTAACCTGTCCAGCATAAAACTGGAGATGGAGCTATCCTAAACTAAAAGGTGCTATTTGAAGGAGGCAATTATATTATACGGGGTCCTAATAATAGTAGAAACATAAAAAAAGAAAATGCAGATAAAACTGCTAAAATTGGAGTTTTATGTTCTTTTTTTATTATATTTTTTATTACCAGCAGATAATTTAATTATATTTTTGACATATTGTATTATACATACCTTTGGTAAATAGTTACCATAACCAATTTTCTAAATTTAAGTTTAATGTTTATATATTTATGTGTGTATATGTGCACTTTACATGAGTGTGGAAAATGATGAGAGTGACTGGAATGATAAATTTAACAATTTCTGAAGCTTACAATTTGTATATGAATCAAAATTCCCATTTATTTAATGAAAAAAATTAAGAAGGTGAATGCTTTAGTTATCTAAACATGTAGCGATGTTGCCCGTCATTCTTATTCTGAACACTGAAGATAGCACTTGCCTGCCTATATCTTCAGGCACATGACCTTCATTCAGTACCCAACAAACAGAAGAATCCATACACATAAGCATACTAGACACTTAAAAGCTCGTGTAAAAAATGACTAAACATCAATTACAATTTAAAAATTAATTATTTGCATCATAAATAAGATTGAATACCCATAAATTTCCAATAAAATTCTCAATAGTAAAATGACATATTTTTCACTGATATATCCCCTAGAGCAAGGGACATAAAGGAAAAAATAAACAAATTGAATCTCATCCAAATAAAAAGCTTCCGCATGGCTAAAAAAAAAATAGCATTAAAATGAAAAGAGAACCAACCATATGGGAAAACATATTTGCCAATGATACCTCAGACAAGGGTTTGATCTCCAAAATATATAAAAAACTTATGCAACTCTACTCTAAGATGACAAGCAATCCAATTAAAAAATGGGCAA
>PVKM010050498.1:0-10695 GCA_004027735.1 Carollia perspicillata
TATTTTTGCATATGAATAATTGTTCAAACACCATTTGTTGAAAAGTTCATCTTTTCTCTACTGAAGAGCTGTAGCACCTTTGTCCAAAATCCAATAGCCCTATTTGGGTGAGTCTACTCCTGAACGTTCTGCTCTGTCCCACTGATCTGTATGTCTGTCTCTCTGACAACACTGCATGTCTTCATTACTGTAGCCTTATGGTAGTAAGTCTTTAAACTGGTTACTGTGTATCTTCCAACTTTATTCTTTTTCAAAGTTATTTTGGCTACTTTGCCTTTCCATATACAATTTTAATCCCCTTGCGGGGCTTCTGAATGGAACTGCATTAAATCTGTACACCTATTGGGAAGAACTGACACCTTTTATGTTAAGTGTCCCAGCACAGCTAAAACCTGAGGCTTTAGTTTCCTTACTCTGCAGCAAATTTCCTAGGACTGTGTCTGTGTTCTTGGTCTCACAGAGGAGACAGGGAAAGAAAAACGATGGATTCCATGCATGTGCTGGAGACCAGAGATCCTCTGGTCAGATAGCAGACATCCCCTCCCTCAGAGTTTTAGTGGCTTGCCTGGCTACTGCTCCCGTGGATGTGCTGTGTTGGCAATATTGCCTAGAGGCTGGGCTAACAGAGACTGGAAAAAAAGCAAGGGGTAGGGGAAAGAAAAAACAGGGAGCTCTCTCCCTTTTCTTGTTCCTCAGACCAGGGAGACAGGGTGTCTCTTGGGGCTCCCTTTCTGTACTCAGTGTGTACTTCGGGTTTTGGAGAGCCTTCAGTTACAATGCTGAACAGCAGTGGAGAGCAGACACCCTTTCCTTGTTTCTCATCTTAGGGGAAAGCTTTCAGCCTTGCACCATTAAGTTTGGTATGCCACCAAAAGCACAGCTCATAAAAAAACAAGGGAAATTTGACTTCATCAAAATGTAAAAATCTTGTGCTTCAAAAGGTACCATTAAGAAAATGAAAAGACAAGCCACAAACTAGGGAAAAAATTGAATATTATATATCTGATAAAAGATTTATATTTAGAATATATAAAGAACTGTTACAAGTCAATAAAAGGAAGACAAATAATCCAATTAAAAATGAGCAAAAGATTTAAAGAGACATTTCAAAGATATATGAATGTAAGCACATGAAAAGATCCCCAAGATCATTTAGTCATTGGGGGAAAGCAAGTTAAAATCACAATGAGAGACCACTTCACACCCAGCAAAATGGCTATAATAAAAAAAGACAGTCAAAAGGAAGTATTGGTGAGGACATATAGAAATTAGAACCCTGACACATGGCCAGTGGGAACATAAATGGTGCAGCCACTTTGGGAAAAAAAAGTCTGACAATTTCTTACATAGTTAAGCATAATTACCATATGACCCAGCAATTAAGAATCTACCCAAGAAAAATGAAAACATATATTCACACAAACACTTGTACACAAATGTTCTTACCAACACTATTCACAATAGCCAAAGAATGGAAACAACCCAAACATTCATCAACTGGTAACAGCAGAAATAAATGTGGTATATCCATACAATCGAATTAAGATTGGGCAACAGAAAAGAACACGGACGCACATGCTGTAACATGGGTAAATCCCAGAAAATTATCCTCAATGAAAGAATCCAAACATAAAGGCTATACACACGGTCTAGCACAAATAATGCCTTTTTTTTTTAAACAAAATCATAAGCGTGTAATTCTGTAACATAACAATATCACACTCAAGCATACCATGTGACATTTTAGGTGAAATGTTCAAATTAAAACTACAAATTATTACACACATATTATTACCCTACCAGTCAGACTCAAGCAGGCATTACTTCTGCTGGACCCTGCATTTATGATTCCATTTATATGAAATGTCTAGAAAAGGCAAATCCATCCAGATAGAGTTCAACAGTGATAACTTAACCCTGGGGCTGACATTGGGAAGAAGAGTGACTACAAATTGACACTAGAGATCTTCGGGGTGATGGAAATTTTCTAAAAGTGGTAATGCTTGCATAACTCTGCAAATTTATTGCAAATCATTGAACTATACACTTTAAATGAGTACTTTCTGCTTCCAGGAAAGATGGAGTAAGCACACTCCACTCTCGTCTCTCCCAGTGAGCGTAACTATAAATCCTGGACAGAATGCATGGAGCATCTATTTGAGGGGACTCTGAAGTGTAAATGGTAGCAGAATCTGAAGTTCCATGAAACCAGTGGTGAATTTTCCATTTTTCTCCCTCTGGCATTAGCCAGCCTGCAATCCAAGGCAGTCCCCAAAGTAAAAGTGTGCACTGGATGCACAAAGAGCCCCAAGAGAAGCTCTCTTTCTGGTCTGAGAAACTAGAAAGGAGTGTCCTAAGAGAGAGGAGAGATACCCGCCTCCCTCACCCCACGCCCTTTCTCCCTCTTCTCCCAGCCTCGCAAGTTTGAGAAGCACTAGATTAGGGCCGTCAGTCTCCTGGTAGGTAGGATGTCTGCAGCGATGAAAGTTACCTGAGCAACTTTTTTTCATTTTTAGTTGATCAAAGGACATGTACATAGTTTAAAAAATAAACTGTCTAAAGCATGTTAAAAAAATAAAGCTATTGCCTCACTTCTGCCATTTTTCCTTTCCCATAAATATGCAAACCAACTTTATTTCTTTTACCTATTTCTCTTGTATTTACTTCCATAATTCTAAGTACTGCATTTGCATTTTTACTTGCTGATTTTTTTCTAGTTCTAGATATCACATATTGACTTTTTACTACAAAATAGGAGGGTTTATTTCACTTCTATCCCCATGCCAACAGATATACTTGTGGTCCCTCAGTCTCTCAATGTATATGTTTGGTTACATCATTACTTAATGTTTATATTAGGACTATGTAAAATGTTATTCATACCTGATTTGCATATTATAAATACTTTTCCTTTACTGCATAGCATTGCCCTCCACTTCACCTTGAGTTATTTTCTTTTCCTTTTTCTTATTTTTTTGTCAATAATTCAAACCAAACTTTCAAATTTGTCACTAGCTCAAACTCAGACTCTCTACAGATTGTCTAAATAGACCCTTATGACATTCAAAAGCACTGCTATGATATCAATGAAATCTTCTTAAAGAAATCCTTCCCCAAATTTTCTGGGCTGGTTGCCTCTATGCCTGTACCACTGTCATCGGGGGTTTGCCCTTCCCCACCCCCTTGGGGGTTCTAATTATCCCTCTTACACAGTGGATCTCCCGTTTTCCTCTTTTTAGTTTACTCCTTTGTTTTGGTTGAGGGCACAGGCTGAGAAGGAATAAAAGGAGATAGGTACATTTTTCAAACTACACCATTGCTACCATAGTGGGCTGATGGTATTAATGGGAGTGAGTTATATAATGGAGTGAAGTTGGGAGTTGATGGGAAATCCCTGTTTTTAAAACGATGAGTCAAAACACAAGTGGTTTCATTTATGCCCTCTAAGTGCAACATTAATTAAAAGATGGCCTATATAATAAGCACTTTTGTTACGTGCGAATGAAAGGATTACTGAATAAACGCTAATGCATCAAATTCACTATACGGTCTGAGAGCTGGGTTCAGTGCCTGCTTCAGTGAGTCACAGATGTTTCAGGAAACAGAGATCAGTAAATTCGCTTAAGGTGGTGCTCACTTCAGCGAGACTGGGCTGAAGAGAATCAATCCAGGAGAATGCCTAACGACGTAGGAATGTAGGACAGAGGTCCCTAGATAATTATTTTTTCTATTATTTTTCAACTGTTGAAGTCCCACTCTACTTATCCTAACCTTCTTACAGCCTGAAGTGGCATTAAGAGTTTTATGTAAAGAGTTTTATACGCATTATCCCATTTTACCCTTATAACAACACTGAGACAGAGGTAGTATTACCCCGATATCACAGATGAGAAAACAGGTTTAGCAAAGTGAATATACACATACAATCCAATCCTTTTCTCCATTTCCCTTTGAGCTGTGATTTTCGAGGTATTCTTTGTCATCCACTAAATTTAGCCTGTCACTACCATTTACCAAGGATAAGTCTATATTTTTGGTAAAGTGACATAATTATCTCTGTGTATACTCGGTCAGGCAAGGTCAATGAAGATCTAACCAAGAAAGTGATGGCAAAGTACACTGATTAAGATTACATGTTTTGTCATTAACAAATTTCACTTGGGTCACTTATTACCCATCCTTGGCACAAATCATTCAACCTCCCAAAGTCTAAGTTTCCTCACCGATAAACTGGGCAGGCATACTAATGCTGTTTTGCTCAGCTGCCTAAATATGATCATGTGCCAGAACATAATAAACACTCAATAAATGGTACTATCACTTTTTAAGCATCTAAGACTTATTCTATTGAATAAAATTGCCATATTAGGTGACTTGGAATTTGTCTTAAACCTGCTTCTCTCTAAGACCACACATTACAAAATTCATTCTTTGATTGTTAACTTCTATGTAATGCTTCTTGACACTGGAACAGTGTTACTCTTTCTTCCAGTCTCCTCCAGGAAATGTGACTCTGGAGACCCTAAAAGGCAGTAAGGGTTCTTGGCAGGCACAAGGTGGACACTGCCAGCTATACCGCCAGTCCAGCCCCTGATCTAGAATAAGCAAGGCTTTTCTGGATTCAGAAAAGGCGGTGAAAAAGCTGCACTTTAGAGGGTGTCCACACTACTTATCCCTCCACCTCTGGGAACTGCTCTGAAAAAGACCTTGGCGCGCTCTGTCCAGCTTTAGCATGGGGATAGTTAAATATTAGTCCTATAGTTCTAATTTAACATTTCATTGTGAGTACACTTCAGAAGCCAGATAGTGGTTAGTAAAAGAGGGGTGGAGATGGAGAAGCATGCTTGGAGGTGGCTTTTCCTGAGGTCTGCCTGGGACCACTCCCTGAACGGAGGCCTCTATCCTAGGTGCTGGGAAGGATTCAAAGCACTACAAATACTCAGAGAAACCTTATTTTCCTCACTGTATAGATAAGGATCATACGGTACAGAAAAGTCAAGCAACTTGTTCAAAGCCACACAGCCAGTAAATGGCAGAGTCAGACTTGGACTATTAATGAGAAATCCATCTAGACACAATTCATGAAGGGAGAAAAAAACAACAGTATGGATTGAGAAGCTCTAGCATGGACATATGAGTAGTTCCAGATGAACAGGTGGGAAGAAATAGTGACTTGGCAATATCTGAAATTATTGCTAGAAATGTCCTAGAATTAAATAATGTGCACGCTCAGATCAAAAGTACAATATATGCACTGAACACGCAGATGAACGTAAATCCACACACCTTGACAAGTACAGGTCGTACCACTAAAGGCATAGAAATAAGATGTATAAGTTCCAAACCAAGACAGAAAAACATGAATGCTAAAAATTTTATCAGCTGAAACTGAATAAATTAGCAAAATGGGAAATTAAAAAGGTGGTAAACAGAAAATAAGATTCATGAGGTTGAATTTTATGAAACCGTCATTTCATAGGTCAAAAATGGAAAATGTCAATTTCATATGGCTCAACCTAAAAGAAGTAAAAATATATCAAGTCACAATAATTATAGTTATGCATCAAACTCAACCAATTAAAAACAAAGATTATTAGGGTGAATTAAAAGTATAAAATTCAGCCATTTAGTAGAGATAGACCTAAAACAAAATCATACAGATGGGTGAAAGTAAAGAAATACGAAGAAAAAAAAAAAAGACATGCCAGAAAAATGTTAGACTACAAGTGGTACAGTATTATCAAAACCAAGAAGGAAAGGTTACTAAAGATACAGCAAATGCTGGGTTAAAGAAAGGAAAACCATGAACTGTCCTAAATGCATCAAATGATGCAGCCTTGAAAAATAAGCTAACAGAATGAGTTAGGAGAGAAATTGTCAAATCTACAATCATATTTTTCTCTTAATGCAACTTCATCATAATGTAATAGAACACACACACTAAAAACAGAAGAAACAGACTGCACAATGCAAGTTATCCCTGTTGCTGTCTGAAGCCAACTACACGCCTTCCTTACTCAAGGTCAATGCTCTTGCTGTAACACTCCCCTCAAATTTTCCCTTAAGGGGATCATTCCCATCAACACACAGCCATACTATACCATATACCATCTAAAGAAAGAAAAACAAAATGTCTCCCTCGATTGCATGATCTCTCCTGCTAACACCCTATCTCTCCGTTTTCCAACTACACCTCAGAAGCAATGCTACACTTGCTGTTTCCACTGCTTCCCCTCCCACTTTTCCCTCAATTTGATTTTATTTGAAGTCTAACAGAGTTCAAAAACATAAATTGAGTGCTCAACGAGTTATCATGCAGTAAACACCCATGTAACCCCCATTTAGGTGAAGAAAGAATAGTGCCAGCACTTCCAAGTCCCCCTTGTTCCCATTACCTTTTCTTTCTTCTACAAAGGTGACCAATCACTATCCTAACACTTTCCATTACAGTCTGTTTTGCCTGTTTTGACCTTCCCAGAAGCAGCCATTTCTCTACATATATATTCCTGCGGGACTTTTTGCTCAGTGTTAACAGTGACATCCATCCATGCTGTAGCATGTAGCTTTTGTTCATTTTCATTGTCATAAAGCAGTCCATTGTATGACTATGCCATGCTCTACTGCTAACATACACTTACGTTACTTGCGATTTGGAGCCAGTACAAATAGTATTGCTATAAACTTTTTTGTTTTGCCTCCTTTTGCGTATGTGCATGCATTTCTGTTAAAAGATGGGATCTGCTGGGTCATGAATTATGTTAATAATCACTGACATATTTTTCAATGTCAATGTACCAATTCAACTCCCAGTGTTTGAGGTGGTTATTTCATTGTGGTTTTGTGTTTTCTTGATTACAAATGAGGTTGAGCATCTTGTCAATGTTTATTGGTCACTTAGATAATCTCTTCTTTGAAGTTCAAGTCTCTCATTTTTCTGTTGGATTATCAGTCTTATTGATATGTAGGAGTTTATATATTCTGGATCTGAGCACTGTGCTGGTTATGAACACCATAAATATCTTCTGTGACTTGCCTTCTCAATATATTTTCCTTTTCACTTTTTTTTTTAAGTGAACAGAAAGCCTTTAATGTAGTCCTATTTATACCAGTTTTCCTTTATTTTTGGGTGATTTTGTGTTCTGTTGAAGAAATTTTTCCCTGTTCCAAGATCATAAAAATTCTTTATGTGATCTTCTAAGAGCTTTATTGCTTTGCCTTCATATTTACATCTGTAATACCAGAAACTGGTTTTTCTGTATGATATGAGACAAAGATACAGTTTCAGCTTTAACATTAAATACATCAGGCTGACCCAGCAGTTTACTTTTCTCTTAAGAAGATCATCCTTTTCCTACTGCTGTGCAGCGCTCGCTGCCTTCGTCCTAAACCTAGTGTTCCAGTAGGCTGGGACTAGTTATGGACTCCCTGTTGTTTCTCTGATCTGCTTATCACAACAACAATACTATACTACCCTTAAAAAATATTTTATTTATATATTTTTAGAGAGAGAGGAAGGGAAGGAGAAAGAGTGGGAGAGAAACATCAAGGTGTGGTAGCCTCTCATGTGTCCCCCACTGGGGACCCAGCCTGCAACCCAGGCATGTGCCCTGACTGGGAATCAAACCAGCGACCTTTTGCTTCATAGGCCCATGCTCGATCCACTGAGCTACACATGCCAGGGCTATACTATCTTAATTATTATAGTTTTCTAAGAAATCTTGGTAACTTTAATTAAAAATTCTTAATCTTATTCTTCTATAAGAATGTGTGCCTGGTTCTTCTGGGTCTTTGCATTTCTAGTCGCCTTTGTGAACCAATCTGTCACGTTATATGTGCATGTATTTGTGTACACACACACACACACACACACACGTGTTTGACTGGGAATGCAGTAATCTATAAACTAACTTGAAGAGAACCAACATTTTTATGATACCGAGTCATTCCCCCATGAACATGGGGAATTTCTCCATTTATTTAGGTTTTTAATTTCTCCAATGTTTTAGAATTTTCTTTAAAGAGTTTCCTATATTTGATATTTTCTGGTTGATTTTTAAAGAGGGTATTTAAATTTTTTTATTTTCTGTTGTCGGAAAACTGACACAGAAATACAATAGATTTTTCTTATAAATATTTGCCTTAAAGTCATCAATCTTGCTAAACAACTTATTGATTCTAATCATTTACCTGTAATTCTTTTGGACTTTCATTATGCATGGATTATGTCAACTGCAAGTACATGTAATAAGTTTTAATTCTTCCTTTCCAATCCATATAGCCATATTTTCTTGCCTGAATAAAAGCAGTGCTAATGGGCATCTGTGTCATATTCCAGATCTCAAAGGAAAAGCTTTCAAAATTATTATTAAATGTGAATATTTATTATAAGGCTTTGTTTTGTTTTCTAGATATCTTCTATTCTTTTATCAGGGAATTCTATGATTTTTATGACAACTGGTGACAAATTTTTAATCAAATCCTTTTTATCTACCAAAATGACCACATAACATCCTTTTTCCTGTTAATGTGGTGAATTTAAATAATGATTTTCAAATATGCTTTTTGCCTTGAATTCTATTTTAGCTGATAGTAACATAGGTCAGGTGTATTTCTGGTCACTTCTTTTACCCTGAATGTTCCTATATCCATATTTTTGTTTATGTCTGACTCTTATAACAATATACAGTTGTCATTTTAAAATGCAATCTAGCAGTCTTTGTCTTTTAAGCAATACCTTCAATCCATTTAATGTAACTATTGATTTACTGTAGTTTAAATCTCTCCTTTCTTTCCTTATTTTAGACTTATTATTTTCTAATTTGTTTTCCCTACTCTATTAATATTCACTTTCTTCTCGTGGTTTCTTTAAAGATTACAACTTCTAGCCTTGATTTATTAAAGTCTAATACTAACTGTTTTTACTTACTTCTTGACAACACAAAAAGATCTTACTAATGTTTAACTGCATCTCCCCACCCAAAGAAAATGCTTTGTTCTAGTTTAATTTTATAGCTATTTTACATCCCATGAAATATTATTTTAAAGTTGACATGAATTTATCTACCATTTACCATATTTACTGTTTTTATTGCTCTTCCTTCATTTCTATTCTCTTGAGTATTCCAATGGGAGTTTTTTTTTTCTGCCTAGAGAATGTCCATTGGTATTTTTTAGTGCAGATAATAAATTAACTCACTTGTTTATCTTAATTTTCTTTCTTTTTGAAGGACATTTTTGTTGGAAATAAATTAAAGGCTTGTGGTTATCTCTTAGCCTGTAAAAGATGTCATGCCATAAGTTTTTGGCTCCCCAACCCCTTCTTTCTCTAAAGAAGTCAGCCGTCAAACTGACTATTGGGTCTCTGCAGGTAATCTTTTCCTTCCTGCCCCACCCACCTCCTTTGTAAAACAACTCTCCTCTGGTCCTGGCTGGCAATGTTAAGATGTGCCTAGGTACGGCGTGGCAGGTGTCCTGCTCAGTGATCACTGGACTGACTCTGTGCCTTGCTGTCTTTCATCTGTTTTTGGAAAATTCTTGGACTTTATACTTCAAAATACTGCTTTTGCTCTATTCTCTTTCTTGCTCTGTGATTTACAATATGTTGTTAATTTTAGACCTTTCACGGTTCCTCCCATAGCTCTTACTATCTTGCCTTCACTTTCCATACTTCCAACTCTCGGTGCTTCACTCTGGGTATTTACTTCTGATCTATAATTTAGTCCACTAATTCCCTCTTCAGCTACCAAATCTGCTGCCAAACCCATCCACTGTGTTTTTAATTTTTATTATTGTACTTTCTGAGTTCTAAATTTCCATTTGGTTCTTTTCTAATAGATTGCAGGGTTCTGCTGAAATTCTCAATATTGTTTTTAGCCTCCTTGAACACGTCAATATTATGTACAATCACTCAAAAGTCTGTACCTGGTAACTTCATTATCTGGAATACATTTTGGTCTATTTCCATTGCCTATTGTTTGTGTGCTTTCATGTTGTCTTGTTTCCTCACATGCCTGCTCTTTTCTGAACGCAAGCCAGGCAGTTACTTCTAAGGGAGCGAGAGGCACTAGTAAGCCCTAATCACCTTAATTTGGTTTCATGCATTGAGATAGTTTGAAGTTCAGCTTCAAGAGCTTTTCTCCTTCAATCCTATCATTATTAAGGGAGCCTAAAACTAAAGCATTAGGGAAGGAAAAGGGGCTATGACACCCTCCCCTCCACAGGCACTTGGTAGGCTCTAGACTCCAGTTTTTATTCCCTACCATCAGAGGACTGTTAAAATCACTGTTAAGTTTTTAATATATATCTGGATTCAGCAAAACCATTGAAGCAACAAGTGGCCTCCAAATTCTAGGCTCAGTTCTCTGGGTTTCCATCTTCTCCCATATTTTGGCTTGGAATTCTTCAATGCCTTCTAATCTCTGGATGTTTTCAAGCAGATGACTTTTAAAAAATTTTTTCTAACTTTCTAGGTGAACTCAACTGGGGAGTTAGTACAGATCACTAAGGCCACAATTATAAAAAGTGGAAGTCTTTCCTATTTTTTCTTTTTTTATATATATTTTTATTTATTTTATTTTTGTAATTATTGTTGTTCAATTACAGTTGTCTGCATTTTCTCCCTGGCCCAGCCAAACCCACATCCCTCCCTTGCTTCCACCCTCCCTCTTGTTATTTTTGTCCATGTGTCCTTTATAG
>PVKM010050499.1:0-10702 GCA_004027735.1 Carollia perspicillata
GGGCTCGGGGCTGCCCGGAGAAGGGACTCCAAGGGGGAAGGGACTGCTGGCTGGGCCCGGCCGCAAGTGGCGTAGGCCGCGGGGGTGCGCCCCTGCACCCTCCTCGCCGCGGGAGGATTTAACGCTCCCTCACCCCCGCGATTTCCGATCCTCAATTACGGACCCGGGAGAATTCCTCCCGGGCTTGAAAGGGATTACCCAGATCGCAGAAACATGGCTAAGTGGGAGTGGGAGAAGCCCGACAAGGAACAGGAACAGAACCTTTTCTCAAACCAAATTTCCCGGATTTTACGGGAAAGCGTACTCGAGAGCTCGCTACCGGGTTTTCACGGTGGCAGCTGCTGTTGCCGCGCCGGCAAGACAGGCGCGAACCGCGTGGTTTGAGAGGGGCACTCGGCGTGTCTGGAGACTCGCAGATGTGTGTGTAGGACGCTCTCAGGCTCAAAGCCCGGCCCAGCAGATGCCCAAGCGGGCACGGTGCGCCTCCCACCCCAGCGCATTCGTTCCCCGCGCGCACGCCGCGGCGGCCTGGTTTCCCACCGCACCGCCTTTTGTACCCAACGTCCTTGGGCGCAGACCTCGAAGTTTTCCAGGTGGGAAGGATCGTGCTGTCTGCGTGGAGCAGTGGAGAGCCCCACCCCCACCCGCACCCCCGCGCCTGGTCAGGGCTTTATCCCGACTCTCTCTACCTGGGACCCGGACTCTTAGGACGAACGCCACAGGCTAAGAGCCCGGGGTAAACTGGGAAAAGCACTAAACACGTGCTGTTTGGAGTGATCGGGAAGATTGTCGGTGGCCTCCCCTTGGGACACCTGCTGCGTGTCCCTCCTTCCTGGGCTCTTTGTGCGAGAGTACCTCACTCTTGGTCTGTGTTTTTGGCCTAAAGCCGGGGACTGCCCGGCGCAAGGAGACGGGCCTTTGGAGACTCAGTGAGGAGGCTGAGAGGCAAAGACTGACACCCCGAATCTGGGGCATCACCCGGGACCCACAACAGCCCGCAGAATTTGGAATGGCGGGACACTGCGGGGCAGGAGGAGGATGAGTGGGAGGAGGGTCCCGACCCCACTGACGGCCAGAGCTTCCAGCACCCCGCCGGCTTGCAGGGCGCTCTCACCGCGGCAGGTCCTGCTTCCTGCGTCTGGGAGCGCCCAGAGGCCCTCCAGGGCGCCTCTTAGAAATTCTCCATTAGGAAACGGGTCTGGAAGAAATTGAGGCCCCGAGAGGAAAGGGGAGGCCCAGGCTGCCCCACATCTGCTTGGATTTTCCGCTTCAGATGCTCCGCAACTGAGCTTCCCCAGGCGGTGCCCGGGGCCCACCTGAGGCCCATCCCCCGCGGAAACCATCTTTCCCGCCAGACCCAGGGGGAGAGGCGCAGATGTTGCCGCGCGGATGGGCTCCCGGAGAGGCTGCTGAAGTGGCTGGCGGAAGGGGATCAGAGACTTGGTCACTACGGAGGTGGGAGTGGGGGAGGGCATCTTCCACACCTGGCAGGAGGTGGGGCTGGGGGGGTCGGACTTCAGAAGTGGTGTTGAGGGAGAAGTTCAGCCGCTGGAGCCAGCCCAGTCCCCAGGGAACCCAGCGCTCCTGAGATTCGAACCTGTTCGACTCCCCAGCCCTGGGCTACACCCATGTGGTTCCTGCAGGAATCCCGCTGGCGGCCAGCCCCGGGTCTGCCAATATTCGTGGTGGAGGGCCTGTTTTCAGTCTGACCTCTCTGAGGGCGCCTTGGCTTCTCACGTCTTTCCTTGTCTAAGCCCCGTGGGGATGTCACCGACTTTTCCTTTCCTGTTACTCCCAGGAAAGATCAGACAAGCACACCATTGCTGTTCTTTGTGAAAAGTACTGATGGGCAGACAGCGTAATTTCCTAATGATCCGTTCCTCCAGGGGTCAGGACAGTAACTGCTGCTGCTCACCCGTCCCCAGGCGCAGAGGGAGCCGAGTTATCTTGCTGTTGCTTTGTTTTAAATAAAGTCTCTGGCTGGATGTCACTCCATTGGAGGTGTTTGCTTTCGGGTTGTAGGTGGCTCTCTGATGACAGGGTTCTGTGGCCGTAACTAGGTAACTAGAGTAGGTCCACCTTTGTGCCCTGGGCCCCGGGACCCTTAGTCCTGCCGCAGCATTTGGCCCTGACAGGGGTGTCCCAGCCTGGCTGGGGGTGGGGGTGGCAGGCAAAGGAAGGAGGCACCCAAGGGTGTCTGCTTGAGGCCGATTCTGCTTTCTGGGATTCCAAACAGAGTGTCGTCCTTCCCTTGGGCTCGACTGTCCAGCACCTTTCCGGGTCTGGGACTGGGGGCTCGCCTGGCTGTACCTCCTGTTTGAAGGCCCCGGTAGCCGCCGCCGAATTCTCTCCCTCCCTCAGGGTGATGCATTTAAGGAAACAGAACGTTAGTGCCACTGGTAGTTAATTATAGTGATTTGCACAGTCCCTGAGCGAGGGCCACACGGAGCCACCAAAGCCACGTTGGTTTGGGTAAAAGGCGGCCCCCAGTTTTTTCCTAGTCTCCCCTGGGGGTGAGGAGGCAGTCCTTTCCTCTGCGTTTTCCTTCCCCACCTCCTAAGCCTGGCCGAGCTTTCTCTCCCAACTCTGACAAGATGCCCAGGGGCTTCCCAGCCCCGCTCCCAAAGTGGCCTCCGGGGAGGGCGGGAATCCCGCTGGAGCGTAGACTGCGCCGGGCGCCTAGGATCAGCGCCCAGGGACTGGTCAGGGCTCCGCTGCCTCGGAGCAGGGGGACGCCGGCGTCCCGCGCTGACCTCCTCCCACCCTTCCACGACCAGGCCCCATGGAGCCTCGAGGGCTGCCGGGTGGATTCTCTGCCCGGCTTGACAGAAACGTCGCCTCAAAAATCTCGATTTCGGGAGAGGCCTGGCATCGGTTCCCTGCAAAGTCACACTTGTCGCCTCCGGTGAGCCGGGGGTTGGAAGGAGTGGTAAGCGTCTGGTGTGCGCTGACGTTCCTAAGCGGTTTTATCCTGTACACACCGCCCTGAAATCTGAAAACCAACTAGGTCATTAACGATGGTGCTAAAACCGCCTTTTTAAAACATCAACCCAAAAAGCTCCTTTAAAATTAAAAAAATACCTATCCACCAGAGACAAATATTTTTGCACATCAATGAAAGCACAAACACGACGGACTTACGGTTTTTCTTTTTCTAGCAGGTGATAATGGTATTAGCCAACCCTTAAGGCTGATTGTAACAGGGGGCTATTACAGGACTCGAAGGACTCAATCTCGTTTCATTAACGTAAGGGGTTATTTGCAAAGCAAAGCGAACGTTGGGGAACTTTCTCCCTAATCTAAACAAATCTGTAGGAAGAAGGACGCTAATTCATTCGGGGTTTAGTAGAAGAAGTTACAGAAACGGCGCGGGCGGGCGGCCC
This sequence comes from Carollia perspicillata, assembly GCA_004027735.1. NCBI lineage: Eukaryota > Metazoa > Chordata > Mammalia > Chiroptera > Phyllostomidae > Carollia > Carollia perspicillata. Next base: position 3,384 of record PVKM010050499.1, read on the forward strand.
CTGGGCCCCCTCCCGTGCGGCCTGGGCGCGCGCTGCTGCCCAAACCCGGGGCGTGGCCTTCTTCCCGCTTCGTGCGGATTTTTTCTTTTCTTCCCTCCTTTCCTTTTCTTTAAAATGTTGGCGTAAAAAGCGGGTTTCCCGAATACTGTTCTGCGGCCACACGCTCTCCCACCGGGGAGGAGAAGGGAGCGACGCCCACGGAAGAGGGCCGTCCCGCGTCGGAGGTGCCCGCGCGCCAAAGCCGGACTTGAGACCTGAGCGGCGGCGGGCCCTCGCCGGTGCCCGGGCACCGAGGCGCTGGCGGCCGCCCCTCGCCAGCCCTTCGTCGCTCCCTGGGCCGAAACCCTGCTTTGGGGGTTTCGGGGCACACTCGGGGTTGGGCAAGGGTGCCCGGCGGGCGGCCGGAAGGGGCCGAGCGTCCGGCTTCCCCAACGCCAGAGGTCTGAACTCCACGGAAGGGACGGGGGAATCCTGCCGCCGGCGCTGCGTGCGGCACCGAAGAGGACTGTTTTCCCGCGCAGTCGGCGGCGCGGTTCCCGCCTCGGGGTCCCCGTCTCCGACCGCCCGCAGAGTTAGCGGCGCGTCCCGGGCAAGTTGGCGGAAGGGGGCGCAACGTGCACGGCCGCACGAGGAGCTGGGTGAGCAGGGTGGGTGCAGGGCTCGGAGCGCGCCGGAGGGGGTGTCCCCACCCACGGGCGTGCGGGGAGCCAGTGCACAGGGAGCGGGAGGCTCCAGGGCACGCGCGCTCAGAGCTCACGGCGGGGCGCACGGTACACTGAGGGGTCTCACTGCGCACTCGGGGGGGCGGGCAGTGAGCTTGGCGCCCATACGTGGATGGGGCCGCGTGGACGTCGTGCCCCACTCCCACCTTCTCCCCACTCGGCCTCTGCTTTTCCCTGCTCCGCACGCCCCCACCCGCAATTCCTTGCAGTTGGAAAGCAGGGATCAGAGAGCTGGGGCCGCGTGGCGCGGGCGGGAGAGAGCGGGACCGGGGCGTGCAGGTGCGCGGGTGGGGGCATGTCTGGTGGGCTTCGCTAAAGCCGCTCGAGCCAAGCCCAGTCGGTGCGCACGAAGACCACCCGAGGGAGTTGAATTTTCGCGCTGGCGGCTCAGCCGTCAGAGGTGGTGATGGGAGCTGACCCGGAGTGGCCCCGGCCTGGGGGAGACCCAACTCCGCTCTCTGCCTTCTCCCGTCCTTTGAACGGCCCGGAGGCAGAATTCCCTTCAGGTGGCGGAGCAGAGGCCCCGCAAAGGAGGCACGGGGCAGGGCAAGTCTTCCTACAAAACGAAAAGACTTAAACTTAGCACTTTTCCTTATTTCGAGAGTATTTCCCCCCTTGAAGAACTCGGCTAGGGGATGAACCACGGGGTCGATTCAGACTGCGCGGTTTGTGAATATTTTTGGCCCCGACTCCAGAACCGTCTTCACTTTTTAGAAGGCAGAAAAAAAAAAACCCAAAAATTTCACCCACGCTCCTTTCGCCCCGCGGTAGAGACCAAGACGGGGTTTAATCCGACTACGGAATCCTCTGCGCTCCGCTCCCAGAAGCTTTTGAACCAGGCGGGTGAGCCCTCCGGCGCCTTCCTAAGCGGACACGCAGAGATTCGCATTCCGAGAAACGTTCGCTGGGCCTTCTTCTCTGCCAGAGGGGCGGCCGGGGTGTGAGCGTGAGGGGCGCTCCAGGGAGCCGTGAAGAACTGCTCCTGCGACCCCACGGCGGAAGCCAGTGAAACGGCTTTATTGCGGAGGGGGGACAGACCTAGTTCCAACCTCGCATTCCCTTTCGGAGGCCCAGAGCTGGGCATGGGGAGCGGGTGGGGGACGGGAGAGGTGGATACGTAGGAGAGGTTATTACAAGCAGGCGTGCGGGGAGAGGACAGCATGGAGGTGAACTCCAGCGCTGTTGGGTGACCGACGCTGACCGTTCCTGGCGACGCCTGAGGCTCGGTGTTCCGGGCGTCTGAGCCCGCTCAACACTGTGTCCACCGAGGGTGACCACCTCAAACAACTGTTAAGCACTTGACACAAGGTAAAAAGCTCATCTGTGAATTTGCTTTACTTCCTGGAGAGTTGGGGGCCGCGGAGGAAAAGAGATTATCACCATCTTTACCCATGCACAAATAACTTCAGTGTTTACTGAAGTCCACTTAAAGTAATTGACCAGAAAATACCTGCCTCTTTAAGCAACATTCGGGGTGCTCCCTGCAACGCTAATGAGCTTAGTTATATTTCTGTTTAGTCTGATGCCAACGCCTTCGTTTTTGGAGAAGCCGTCAGCTCTGACAGATGAAGGAAAGCGGGGGCCAGGAGAGCTGCACCTGCAAAGTGCTGGAATTCTGGGCCAGCCCCGGCCGTCTGCGCTTGGACCCTGCTTGATTGTTTGACATTCAGCAACTGGATTTTATGGACGTCAGTCCCAGAAATGGAAATTCACTCTCAGTGTCTTGCACAGGCATTTTAACAACCAAGTGGCCTGGGTCGAGCCGAGAGGCAAGGATCTTTCTGGCTGCAGACAGAGCAGGTCTGGGGAAGGCGGAAGACCTTCTGCTGAGGGTAGAAAGGCAATAATTTAGACGCCCAGAAAAATTCCTGGCTGGAAGAAAAGAAGTTACAAAATTCATGCATTGCAAAATCCTTTGAACAGGACTTGACAGTAAATGTATTTTTCTAGTGACGTGTGTTGATCTGAACGCCTCAGTGGCCCTCGGCATGTGTGGGTCACGAGAGTGGGTCTCCGCAGAGGTGACTGATGGATGTTTTAGGGCTCCACGTTTTCAAGGTGATTTTCTGTGTTGGCCGTGGAAGCTGCTTCACTTCAGATACTTTATGGGGTGGTTGTCAAGGGAACCCTGGGTGAAATTTCTCAGGAGTGTCTCTAAAAACATTATTCATAATTAAAAAGTGATTCACAGAAAAATCACCAGAAAAATTATGGCTAGTTATGTTCCAGCATGTTCTCAGGCCATGTGGAATAAATAAAACCGGTAAGGTCTGGTTGGGTAGCACTGCCTCCCAGCCCTCCTCCGACTGTGCCAGCAGGACCTGCTGGAGCTTCATAGATGTGACGGTGGGGGCAGGGGGGAGGGGACAGGAGCCGGAGGACATGTGACATTTCTCCAGGTATTTTCTATGTTAGTAATTCAAGGTATAATTCCATCCCTTTTAAGACCCCTGATAGTATATATTCTAAGAGATGGGTTAGGCAGCATGAAAAGGAGTATCTTTAATAACCTGAGGATTTTTAAAAAATTGTATTTATTTATTTAGAGCGAGGGGAAGGGAGGGAAACATCGATGTGTGGTGGCTTCTCACATGGCCCCCACTGGGGACCTGGCCTGCAACCCAGGCACGTGCCCTGACTGGGAATCCAACTGGCGACCCTTTGGTTCAGAGCCCACGCTCAATCCACTGAGCCACACCAGCCAGGGAAATAACCTGAGGATTTTTTAAAGGGGAAACACACTGAGGAAACCCCACGTAATAAGAGTCGGGTCCACGGAAGAGGCCATGGGAACTCAGACCCACCTGGTCAGAGGTGAGCTGACGTTCGACAGTTTTTTGGCAACTTGGGGAGATTCCCAGGACTGCCTCAAACTTTGCTTTGCAGGGAAAAGCAAAAGCAGCACATCGAGGTCCCCGGGCTTTAGCCATACAGAGGCCCTCGGCTGGTAGCTGTGCATTTCACGGACCACTGCCTCCTCTCCCTGCAGGGAGGCAGGGCAGGGCTTGTCAAGGCTGTTTGGTGGCCTGCGCTGGTCAGGGCAACATGCTAAGGCATTGGGTTGATGGCCTAACTCTCCTCGGTCAACTGCAACAATATGCGTCAGCAGTTGATATTGAGAGGGAGAATTGCCATTTAATAGGGCAGGTAACGCACTAAATAATCAACCCTAAGCTGTAGCATTTACTAAAAAATATTCCCATTTTCCAGCCCCATGCAGGGTCACTCTGACGTGCTGTGGCGTGACTTACCAGGTCACTTGAGTCCTCTGTACAGTCAACTGGTTCTCGGGCCTGGGTGGTGAGTCACTTGGCATGTGACGGTGGCTAGAACACACAGACTGAGGGCTGAATGTTCCAGGCCCTCACTGTTCACATGCAGTCAGAGCTGGACTCACTTTCGGAGCAGCTGGTGCCTTTCCCACGGAAAGGGACGCAGGTCTTTGAATTGGGGAGTCCTCACACACTCCTCCTTGCATTCACACTCGAGAAACATTCATTCACAGTGTGCCAGAGAACCCACCCGGCATTCGTACGATGAAAAGCATTCCTGCCACTGAGGCCACTTAGTCCTGATAATGACTTTGAGAAGCTGGTCTGCTAATGCATTTCAAGGGCCTTAGAAATGCTCACAGCTTTGGAATGCCTAATTCTGTTTCTGATCATTTGTCCTATGGAAATCATTTCTAATATGAAAAAGCCTCCCCCATGAGTATTTGTGTAATAATTAAATGTACAAGCTTTGGTGTCAAGTTTAGGGTTGATGGCTCTTTAATCCTCAGTTTTGCTATCTGTATAATGGGGATAATAGCTACTTCCTAAGCAGGTTATGAGTGTTAGCTAAAAAGCGAATGACGTAATAAATAGAAAGGGTCTGGGAGAAGGAAGTATTTGATAAACTGTAGCTGTTATTATTGGCTGTATCCTCACAGTATTATTTATAATAGTAAGTTTTGGAATATTTATTAATAATAGCAAAATAAATGGGCAGGATTTGATGAATTAAGTGTATATATATGTATATATCAATGGACAAAAATAGGTTTATAGTTGTGAATACACAACACATAGTATTTATTCTTGTATTATTACTTATTAATTATTGTATCATTCTCCATACAAATAACTGTAAACCTACTGTAAAGCCTACCCCTGTATAACTGAGAAGTTATACAACTATATTATTTATTCGTTTTTTAAATTTTAAATTTATTTATTTATTTATTTATTTATTTATTATTTTTAGAGAGAAGGGAAGGGAGGGAGAAAGAGAGGGAGAGAAACATTGATTGGTTTCATGAGCCCCCACCTGGGTACCTGACCCACAACCCAGGCATGTGCCCTCACTGGGAATTGAACAGGTGTCCTTTGGGTTGACAGACTAATGCTCAACCCACTGAGCTACACCAGCCAGGGAAGCTATTTTAAAAGACTGTGAAAGTTTATAACAACATGATACAGACAAATACATGTATCTAGGAGTGTGGGAGTCCTCACACACTCCTCCTTGCACGCACAGATACATGTATTCTAGGATACCTTCCTAGAATACAGAACCTGGAGAGCCAGCAATCCTATTTTTCAGACTCCCTTGCAGCTAGAGTTCCTGAAATGACTTAAGTGTAACCACATTAAATGAACTTATTTGAGAAGTAAAGCGAAAGTCATATTTCTGTGGCCTTTGTGGTTCTTGCTGGTAGGCACGATGTGTGTGTGTGTTGGGGGGGTGAGGGCAGTATTAGCAGGGGTCCCAGTGGCATTACTCTCAAGCCAACAGTTCCAGTGGTAGTTTTCCAATCCCTGGATCACTGCTCACAGGGGCACTGCTGGACTCATCAGTCACCGTGGCAGCTTCCTGACCCCCCACCTTCCTGACCAGCTCTGCCAGCAGCTGCCCTCGCCTGTCAGTTCTGCAGTGTTGTCCATCCTGCAGAGCCACCTCTCCAGTCCTTCCAACAATCTTGTAAGCACCAAAGTCCTTCTGTTAAATCTCTTTCTGCTTAAACTAGCTTGAGCAACTTCTGTTATTGGCAACTAAATCCTGACTGGTATGCATTGGAAATCATGCCTGTACAATAAGACTCTGCATGTTGTATGATGCCATTAAATAAAACAGCAAAACTATAGAGAGAGAATCACTGGAAGGATATTGTTCAAAGTGCCGATAGTGAGTATCTTTGGGTAGTAAAACTATGAATGATGGTTCAATTCATTTTTCATTGCCTCCATTTTTTCTTTTTAAAAAATAGCTTTATTGAGATACAATCATTTACTCTATAGTTCACCCATTTAAAGCAGACGATTGAATGATTTTTACTATTTTCACAGATATGGGCAATCATTATTACAGTCAGTTTTAGAGCATTTTCATTGCCTCGAAAAGAAACCCTACTAGCTATTGGCTCCCTGTACCCAAGCCCACCACCAGCCCTAAGCGACTACTAATCTATTTAGTGGAATTTCTTTTTTTAAAAAAGATTTTATTTATTTATCTTTAGAGGGGGGAAGGGAAGGAGAGAGGGAGAGAAATATTAATGTATGGTTGCCTCTCGTGCATCCCCCGCTGGGAATTGGCCTGCAACCCAGGCATGTGCCCTGACTGGGAATTGAACCGCAATCTTTTGGTTTGTAGGCCCACACTCAGTCCACTGAGCTACACCAGCCAGGGCTATTTAGTGGAATTTCATATGAATAGAATCATATGGCATGTGGTCTTATGTGTGGTTTATTTCACTTGGCCTAATGTTTTCACAGTTCATCTGTATTGCAACATGGATCAGCACCCCACTCCTTTTAATGGCTGAGTAATATTCCACTGTGTGGGTTAGACCACATGTTGTTTATTCATTCATCTGTGATGAACATCTGAGTTTTTTCCAATTTTTGGCTACTGTGATTAATGCTGCTATATTCCTCCAACTTCTATTTTGCAATGTAACAATTTTGTGGTAAATACTTAGTAAATTTCATAATAAGGAAAATCTGGCCTGAGTAACTACTACTTTGAGTCTGGTGTTAAGAAGGGGGCAAACTTACCGATTTGACTCTTGGATTGGCCCGTTAGCTTTGTGCACATTAAAACTCTGTTCCAAGCCAGGTTTGCAGGCTCCATCTGGACCCCAGGACCAGGGCACAGCGGTGCTGTCAGTCACCGAAGGCTGGGAAGACAGCCTGGAACTCACTGCCTCTGCTCAGGAAATGGCTGTGTTGTTGGGCAACCCTGGGTGTGGTGACCCTAACAGAAGTCCTGAGATTTTTGACTTTTGCTGTTTCCACTTTAAAAAATATATCTCCTGGGGTGCTGGAAATATTCTACATCTTGGTCTAGGCGGTGGTTTCATGGGATGCACGTGAAAAACTCATCAAACAGTACACTTCAGGCTGGTGAGTGTTACTACATTGGACTCTACGAAAGTCACACCCCGATTAAAGAAAAGAGGAAACCGCACCCACGTGGTTCCCCTCAGCTCTCCCCCTCACTCCCCGGTTCTGGCTGCGGCTGCTTCCTCTCTGGTCATTTCTCAGTGGCCACAGGTTCATGTGCCATAACTGGGAAGGGACACAGCTGGCATGTAATGCAGCCCTCACCAGCTTGGTG
>PVKM010050500.1:0-10726 GCA_004027735.1 Carollia perspicillata
GTGATTGTATTACCATATAAGTAAATATAGGTAAAGGAAGAAGACTAAGAGTGATGTTCTGGAGCATTGAACCATTGCGAAGCCGAAGATTGTGTGTGTGTGTGTGTGTGTGTGTGTGTGTGTGTGTGTGTGTGTTCCATTGTGTACATGTGTACATGCACCACATTCCTTTAATCCACTCATCTGCTGATGGGCACATGGACTGTTTCCAAATCTAGGCTATTGTAAGCAGCACTGCTATGAACATGGCGGTGCATACATTCTTTTGAATTGATATTTTGGGAGTCTTCGGGTACATTCTCCACAGTAGAATCATTGTGTCAAAAGGCAGTTCCATTTTTTATTTTTGAGGAAATTGCATGCTGTTTTCCACAGTGGCTCCACCAGTCTGCATTCCCACCAACAGTGCACTAGGGTTCCCCTTTCTCCACATCTTCCCTAGTCCCTGTTGTTTGTTGATTTATTAATGATGGCCATCCTGACTAGTGTGAGGTGGTATCTCACTGTGATTTTAATTTGCATCTCTCTGATGGCTAGTAATGTTGAGCATCCTTCCATATGTCTATGTACCCTCTGTATGTCCTCCTTGGAGAACTGTCTATTCGGGTCGTTTACCCAATTTTAATTGAATTGTTTGTCTTCCTGGTGTTGAGTCATATGAGTTCCTTAAATATTTTGGAGATCAAACCCTTGTCCAATGTATCACTGGCAAATATGTTCTCCCAAACAGTCGGTTCCCTTTTCATTTTGATTATGGTTTCTTTAGCTGTGCAGGAGCTTTTGAATCTGATGGAGTCCCATTGTTTGTTTCCTTTATTCCCCTTGCACTGAGAGATATATTGGCATAAATACTGCTACACGAGATCTGATATTTTACTGCCTATCTTTTCCTCTAGGATTTTTAGGGTATCATGACTTATTCGATTAAAATGCATTTAAATTCAGGTTATCAAAAACCTATCAATTTTCTTCTTATTGTTACCCATGCTCTTTTTTCCTTTGACTAAAAATAACTCATAAAACTATAATAGAAAATGCTATTCTGATGCTTTAAAATATTTCAAGAATTCTTCTAAGGACATATTTTTCATTAAAAAATCATTTTTGTATCATGGAATGATAATTTGATGAACAGATTTTTAAGAATAATTTTAATTATTAATTTTAAAGCAAAATATTTTAAGAAACATTTAAAAATAAATATCATGTCAACTGATTGAAAGATGTTTTAAAATAAATATATAAGTGATAGTCTACCACTGAATTCTTTTCTCATACATTTTAAAGGACAAGGCTACATATATGTGTTCTCATGTTTATAGTGTAACAAGAGGCTACAATAACTAAGTTTAAAAACACAGGATTTTGAGTGGGTAAAAACTGATCACAAGAAAAAAATGGGAAAAGATAAATTAAAAGGCAATATTTTCATTGTTTATTTTGAAATTGCCATGTATTGTTCTATGGAATTTATGGCAAGTAAATTTAAAGTATATCATTGGGAAACTGTTTATTTTCTTCTGCCTTTCTAAGTTCTTCTGGCTGGACTAATAATAAAAATAACATGAGACAGATTAATAGGAGAAAAATAGCTAAATGTAATATGTATGTATATATAGGGGTTCCATAAGCGTATGACACCCAGGAATGATAAGGCAGCTAAGGCTTCTGTATCATCTTGAGCTAAGGAGAGAGGTGGGGTTGGGTTGTGGTTTGCTACTTCAAAGAGTAGGAAGGCAATTCACAGGAGGACAGAAAAGCTAACATTTAGTGAGTGAAGGTTTGCTGGCCCACCTTTTATGATGAGAGAGGAGAGGACTTGGGGACAAGAAGCCTTGTGAAGTTCCTCTCTGTCCTCCACTACTTCATATTAAACTCTAGTTACCTGTGACATCTCCCTTCCTGGAGCAGGTCCTACATCCAAATTCCTTTTAGACAGTGAAGAGGAAGATCAACATTTTATCCTGAGTCTTTTGTTTCTTAAAAATAACCAGCTTAAAATAACACCCTAAAGAGGCAAATTACGGAGTGGCAAATTCTGCTTCTCCTCAAACATCTATATATTACGGAATCAAAATATTTAAATTATTTCATATAAAATTATTTAATAGACTGTCTTTGGGAGACCTAAAAATTGTTTTTATTGCCACCTGAGTTTTTATACAGTGATGTTCCTAGAGTTATCTATTCCTATTGAGATATTTCTGCAAAATTCAGATCCTTCACAATTTCATGGTTTACTTTAAAAAAAATTCAGGCAGCCTAGAGTTATAGTTTATTCAGTAGTTGGGCAGATCAAGTACATGATAAAATATGTATAAAGATTAATTATATCATCTTCAAAGCCAAAATACCCTATATTCTCCACTAAAGTGATAAATGTTGATACTAAAATTATAAATTATTAAAATATGTTCTGGTCTGTATTATTAAGCCTTTTTATTACATCTACATTTGGTCTCTGAAATGTATTTTTTAAATGTTGCTCTGGAGTAACAACTCCCAACACTTTGTCCCTGGACAGATATTATTTATAAGTATTCATCACAAAATTGCTTCATGTAAAAATAAGTTTATAAACTCATTTGCTATATTCTCCTTTTGAAATTTCACAGTGCAGATTGTCACACTAAATTCTCTCAAATCTCCTGATAAAGAAACTTATTAAATCCAATTTGTGAAAACCCTGAATTTTCTGAAAAACCCTTATTTTGAGCAATTGTTATTAAAGTCTCGTGGAAAGAAAGATCTACAGAATACACTAGGGAAGCATGTTCTGAGTAGTTCTATATTTTAAGTGTTGGAGTTCCTAATGGTAAAGATTTTAAACACTGGATTTTCATTTAAAGTAAATTATCCTAAATTAAAGGTGTTCTAGGAATGCTTATATTTAAAGAAATTGGTTTTCTTCCACTTCTATGAGAATGTCTACCACAAAGGAACCAGCAAAATTGGCTTTGCTGAACTGGAAAAGTGGCATATTCAGTGAATTCAATAAGCTGACCTATGAAAACCTGGAAATAGAGTCATAAATAATAATGAGTGTGTTATTCTCAATTCAGTCATCTGTGGGGTTTTCCAAACCATTAAACAACTTCCCAATTTGCTACAATTCAGCATAAGTACTGTAATCTTGTTAAGAGGAAGCTAAATATAAGAAATTCCAACTACATGGAATTATTTAGAAAGAATTTCTAAATTCATAGAAGAATTTAGAAAGCTATGAATGCTTAGTCACAACGAATACCCCAAGTCTGATGTCAGTGAGTAGTACTCATCTCATAATACTCATCTATTATAAAAATAAAGGTGGAATTTTTCCAACTAAATTTCACTTCCTGCTTATACATTCAGGATAATGTTCGTTATTCTCTGCATATGCTAATATACATATAAAGGTGGGCAGATAAATAGATTATGTTTGAAATGCAAAAATCTATTTAAATGACAAATGTCCATTTTATATGATGGGCCAATTTTTTAAGAGAGTAGAATACCATTTTATCATGATCCCATGCCTAGAAACAGAGCTATCTGCTTTCTCTTTATTTATATAAAGTCTTCAACAGCTGTTACATTCTTATTTCATGTGTCAGCCGAGCTTTTTATTGTAAGTTTACCATAAAAAGTTTTAAATCACCTTTAGATCAGACATTACATTTTTTCACAGTGGACTCCATGGTAATTGCATAACCCCTCTGACACCTTTCCCTATCCGTGTCTGTCCTTCACAATGCCTCCAGGGGGAAATTTTTAAAGCACAAATTTGGTTATAATGTACAATGGCTTTGGAATGAGCACATCACAAATATAGGTACCATATCATATGCTTATCATTATAGACATTGTTCTTTGTGTCAGCCTACTTTCATTTATCAGTATACCTGTGGAACGTAACATAATCTTTTAAAATCTTTTTATGATCGAGCACATACACACTTGGTATTATAAACCTCATACTTGGAGATGCACACACTTGATTATCTGATTATCCATTAAAAACTCAACTCGAGATTAATTTTCAAATGAGGCACAATTACTGGACCACTTGTACCCATTTTCAGGAGTGGATGCTGGAGCACCCTTTTCACACTCCATTACTGAAATTGTAACATGTGTTTATTTAGAGATACGTGTCTACTTAGCCTGATACATTGTAAGTTTCTTAAAACCTTATCTCTAACCTCTGGTGCGCATTGGGCCTCCAGCAACTGCCTGTCGTTTTCAGTGTAAGTGATTTTTGAACAGTTGTTTATCAATAATTCCATAGCTGAATTTTAAACAGATCACTCCAAACTTCATCAGTCTTTTACCTTTGGGTATGGATGGTTCTCAAACCAGTAAATATGTTTGAAAAATTCACTTAAGTTTTATGTAAAGCTATGATAATATCTTGGAAAAATACAAAAAAAAAAATGAATGAGTGTGACTTTCACTCACAGTATAAGTGCTGAAAGTAATTAAAATTTTGTGGTTTTTGAATGTCATTATTTTGGTATATTTTGCAGGAATTTCAAAGTTTTGAGGTTTTGGCACATATATATACACACACATGTGTACATTTATGTACAAATATATATAAATCAATGTGTATACAAATATGTGTCTAATACTTATATTAGTCTAACAAATACATTAATTTAACATTTTGGTTTAGTGTACTTTGACAGGTAAGTGCTTCAATAGTACAGAATATCAGGCTACATCATTCTTCACAGAATAGAAGTGAAGCCATTTGCTCCTTGCTGTGACCGTGACAGTTTGCACACAGTCAACAAGGCCACATTTTTTCTTTGTGTGGGTAAAAGTCCCCAGAATACCCAAAACATGCCATAAGATACAGTGTTATTGACTCAGGAAAATATTTTTTCCTACATAACGGTGACTAACAATGATACTTCTTAAGTGTTTCACAACTCTGTCCTTTGAGATAAATCTGAATATTAACAATAGTATTGTTCACTGCAAACATTTTCCTTTACATAATGATACACATGATAAGCAGGTTGAGCTTCCCAGCATATTGTTAGTAACTAACGGGTAATTGTTTATCCTGTGGATGACAGTAGAAAATTTTAAGAAAAAGTCCTTAGCTCAAGTAATGAGAGAATACCAGCCCATAGAAATCTTTGAAATATTAGGAAGAAAGTATCTTCATTGACTGTTAAGTTTAGATGAGTGCAAAATATTCAAATAATAATGTCCTGAGAGGAACTAGCACAGGAAGGCGGTTCCAGTGTGGTGAGAACCACCGAATGTGTGTGTTTGTTTGCATTGTCAAAATGTCCGCTGCGACCAAGATAATCAAACAAACTCATCCATCCAGTACTTGCATACTAACAAAGACTATTATATTTAGGAGTGAAAAGTATAATACATTTGATAACTTAAATATAAATCCTTGAAGTTGTGGTAGTTTTGTTTTTAAGGAGATGAAAAATGCAAAATTTGTCAACTCTTATGGCTTTTTCTTATGAGTTCAGAATTCATTAAACATCAAATTCTCCCAGCTTGGAACAATGAGAAATAAAAATGACAAAATGACAATATATTCTTTCAGTATACTTAACATTTTGTTGTATCTCTCTCTCTCTTTTTTTCCCAGTGCTTTCTTTTTTCAGTTCCCTGGTACCCAATGTTCTTCATATTTATAGTTCCTTATTCTTTTGTTTGCTCCCTAGGCTGAGCTTGGGTAGAATTTTATACAAAGTTTCATTTTTGCCCAGTTAAAATTTAATTACTACATGTTCCATTTTTTCAGTGTTTCTACGTGTTGTCTGGAATATATGAGAGAAATAAAAAAACACAAAAGTGTAATTATGGTGTGAAAATATGGTAACACAATTCATTAAGACTAATTAATTAAAAAAATACTAAAACCCGATAACAGGTCTTTAAGAAATTTCATGAGAGTAGAACTATTTTAGCACTTCAATTGCAGGCTGGAAGTAATCTTTAAAAGTAGCTGACAACAAACATGCATGGAGAAAATTGAGGGAAAATACGGCAATCATTTGCTTAGATTATTGTAAACCGAGTATATCAGTTGGCTTGGGCTGCCAAAACAGAATGCCACAGACTGGATGGCTTGAATTTATATTCTCGAGGCTCTGGAAGCTTTAAGTCCAAGATCAACATACCAGAAAATGTATGTGCTGGCTAGAGCTCTATTCCCGGCTTGTAGAAAGTGGCCTTTTGCTGTGTCCCCAAGTGGCAGTAAGAAAGCAAGGGAGAGAGGGGCCACGTGTTCTGATGTATCTCCCTCTTCCTCTTTTCTTCTCTGAGCATATGGAGATCAGTCTCATAATTTCTTTTAACCTTATATAACTTTGTTTAACCTTAATGATCTCCTTAAAGACCCCCTGTCCAAAAACAGTCACATGGAGAGTTAGAGTTTAGCGTATGAATTTGGAGAGGACACAGTTTTGTCCATGACATTTAATATTTACAAAATTGCATTGTGTTGAGTTTGTATTGCCTATATTTATGTTACTGAGTTATGATAATCTGATGGTCACAAGGTATATTTAATGACTACAAAATTAGTTTTACATGCCAATATAATTGTCAAAACAATAACTTTAAAATGTCATTGATGAAAATCCATATCTGAATAAGAAGGTCTTGAAACATTTCTTACACATCTCCTCTGTCATCATTAAAGTACATACGCTACCACCTAACATTATCCTGAGCACTTTAGTAAAATGGAGCCTTGAAATCTCAAGTTCAAGATTTTATATATGGTTCTCCCTTTTTATAATATTTGCTTTCTTTTTGCGAAAAACCAGTAAATGCGGATATTCATATCTATGTATATTACATAATTTATATGTATAAATAGCATATTCCTTTTGTCCACCTCAATTTCCCCCCTCTATTAACAAAGATATATAGTTTATTTTTATTGTTGACACTATTGTGAATGTCCCCATTTCTACCGCTTTGCCCATCTTCACCCAGCCCCCGCCATCCCCACACTGTTGCCTATGCCTAGGGGTTATGAATACATGTTATTGGTTAATCCCTTCACCTTCTTTCATCAAGTCCTCTTCCCCCCTCCTCTCTCACAGCTGTCAGTCTGTTCCATGAATCATGTGTTCATTAGATTCCACCCATAAATGGTATTTGTCTTTCTCTGGCTGGCTTATTTTACTTAACATAATATGCTCCATGCCCATCCATGTTGTTGTTAAAGGTTCCTTCTTTTTTTATGGCTGCATAGTATTTTGTTGTGTAAGTATACCACTGCTTTTTTATCCACTTACTAATGGGCACTTGGGCAGTTTCCAGATCTTGGCTATTGTAAATAAAGCTGTTCTGAATATAGGGGTGTATATATTTTTTTCAAATTGGTGTTTCAGGATTCTTCAGATATATTCTTAGAGGTGGGGTTGCTAGGTCGAAAGGCAGCTCTATTTCTAATTTATTAAGGGTACTCCATACTACTTTCCACAGTGGCTACACCAATTTGTATTCCCATTAGTAGTGTATGAGGATTCCCTTTCCTCCACATCCTTGCCAGCACTTGTGGTTTGTTAACTTATGGATGACAGCCATTCTGGTAGGTGTGAGGTGATATCTTGTGGTTTTAATTTGTATCTCTCTGATAATTAGTGAGATTGAGCTTTTTTTTTCTTATGCTTATTGGCTATCTGTATGTCCTCTTGGAGAAGTGTCTATTCAGGTCGTTTGCCCATTTTTAATTGGGTTATTTGTCTTCCTGGTGGTGGGTTATATAAATTCTTTACATATTTTAAAGATTAACCCCTCCTCAGATGTATTATTGGTGATTATGTTCTCCCATAGACTGGGTTCCCTTTTGATTTGGTTGATGGTTTTTTTTTCGGTATGCAGAAGCCTTTTAGTTTGATGTAGTCCCATTCATTTTTTCCCTTTACTTCCCTTACCCAGGAGACATGTCAGCAAAACACAGTGGGTTCCCTTGTGATTTGGTTGATCATTTTATTTGCTATGCAGAAGCTTTTTAGTTTGATGTAGTCCCATTCATTTTTTTCCTTTATTTCCCTTGCCCTGGGAGACATAGCAGCAAAAATATTGCTAAAAGACAGGTGTGAGATTTTACTGATTGTGTTTTCTTCTAGAAATTTTGTGATTTTGTGGTTTATGTTTAAGTCGTTTGCCCATTTTGAGTTAATTCTTGTGTATGATATAAGTTGATGGTTTAGTTGCATTTTTTTTTTTTTTTGCATGTGCCTGTCCAGTTATCCCAACCTCGTTTATCAAAGAGACTGTTTTTACTCCATTGTACACTTTGGCCTCTTTGTCAAATATTAATTGACCATAAAGGCAAATATTTATTTCTCTCAGCTCTGTCTTCTGTTTTGTTGATCTATATGCCTCTTTTTATGCCAGTATCAGAGTGTTTTGTTTACAGCAGCCTTATAGGAAGTCTGATATTAGGTATTGTAATACCTCCAACTTTATCCTTCCTTCTCAAGACTGCTGAGGGTATTCAGGGTCTTTTTTTTGTTGTTGTTCCATATACATTTTTGGAATATTTGTTATAGATCTTTGAAATACGCCATTGGTACTGAATATTTTCATAAGATTGTGTTGACTCTATAAATTGATTTGTGTAGTAGGGGCATTTTAGTGATGTTAATTCTTTTAATGGATGAACGTGGTATATGCTTCCATTTATTTGTATCTTCCTCAATTCCTTTCTTCTACATCCAATAATTTTCTGAGTACAGGTCTTTTATCTAATTGGTAAAATTTATTCTTAGTTTATTTATTATTTTTAAAATATTAAATGATGTGGTTTTCTTAGTTTATCTTTCTGATAGTTCATTATTGGTATATAAAAATGTCATTGATTTTTTAATATTAATTTGGCTTCTTGGTACTTTACCAAATTCATTTATCAGATTTAGTAGTTTTCTGATGGAGTCTTTAGGGTTTCTATGTACAGTATCATGCTATCTGTGAATAATAATAGTTTTACTTCTCTCTCTCCAGTTTGGATGCCATTTATTTCTTCTTCTTGTCTGATCACTGTGGTTAGAACTTCCAGTACTGTGTTGAATAAGTGGGGAAGGTAGACATCTCTGTGTGGGCTATAACAAAAAAGCAAAGAAGCTCACTGAATAATACTGTATATATATCAATCCAACAGGAGAATATAGCTTTTATAAACCTATATGCACCCAATGCAGGAACACCTATATATATAAAGAAAATCTTGGTGGAGTTTAAGGGAGAGATCAACACCCTGCTGGCATCAATGGGTAGATCTTTCAGATAAAAATGCAGTAAGAAAACAGTGACCTTAAACAGCAGATTAGATCAGATGGATTTAAATGACATTTACAGAACATTTCACTCAAAAGCAGCAAATACACATTTTTCTCAAGTGCATGAGAAACATGAAACATTCCCAAATAGAGACCACGTGTTAGGACACAAAATAAGTCTTAACAATTTCAAGAAGATTGAAACCATATCAAGCATATTCTTGGATCATAATGGCATGAAACTAAAAACCAACTACAATAAAAAACCTCAAAAACATTCACATACATGGAGGTGAAATAGTATTTTATTAACAATGAATGAGTTAACAATGAGATCAAGGGAGAAATCAATAATTACCTGGAAAGAAATGAAATTGAACACACAACAACTCAACATCTATGGGACACAGTGAAAGTAGTCCTGAAAGGAAAGTTGATGGCATTACAGGCAGGCCCAAATATAAGAAAAAAAACTCAAATGAACAACATAACCCCACACTCAAAAGAACTAGAAAAATATCAATAAACAAGCTCAGGGTAAGTAGAAGGAAGGAGATAATTAAAGTCAGAGCAGAAATAAATGACATAGAAAGTGACAAAAGAATACAGAAGATCAATGAAAACAAAAGCTTGTTCTTTGAAAAGATAAACAAGATTGATGAACTTTTAACCAAACTCATCAAGAAAAAAGAGATAGGACACAAGTAAATAAAATTAGACATGAGAAGTAACAACTGACACCAAAAAATACGAAGGACTGTTGGGAAATACTATGAGCAACTATATGCCAATGAATTGGACAACCTGGGCAAAATGGGTACATTTCTAGAATCATACAATTTGCCAAACTGAGTCAGAAATAATAAAAAAAAACTAAATAGACCAATAAGAACTAATGAAATTAAAACAGTAATCGAAAAATTTCCAGCAAACAAAAGTCTGGACTGGAGTAAAATCACATGTGGATTTTACTAAACATTTAAAGAAGAAATAACACTTATCTTCCTCAAAGTATTCCAAAAATTTCAAAAGGAGGGAAGAGTTACAAGCTCTTTTTTGGAAGCCAGCATTATCCGAATTCCATAACCAGATAAGGACACTACGAACAAAGAAAACTACAGGCCAATACCTCAGGTGAACATAGGAGCTAAAATCCTCCACAAATATTGGCAAACCAGATCCAGCAACACATCAAAAGGATCATTCACTGTGATTAACAGGTATTCTTCCAGGGTTGCAAGTTTGGTATAGTATCTGCTAGTCAATAAATGTAATACATTACATAAAGAAAATGAAGGACAAAAATCCCATAATCATAGCAATAGATGCCAAAAAAGCATTTGATAAAATCCACCACCCATTTATGATAAAACTCTCAGGTAAGTGGGAATTGAGGGAGCATTCCTCAACATAATAAAGGTCATATATGACAGACCTACAACCAGTATCATACTCAATGGGTAAAAACC
>PVKM010050501.1:0-10709 GCA_004027735.1 Carollia perspicillata
AAAAAAGAAGCTTAGCTCTCAGTTATAGCTCAGTTTGTATTATTTTTCAAATCAATTCATTAATTCTTATTCTTATTATCCTGACAGTTGGCATCATTGATATTTTAACTCAAGAATTTAATGAACTATAGAATTGATCCCTGAAAGTATAGTCTTAATGAAAGCACTTAAAATCGGCCACATTTCTAAGATAGTGACATGTACAAAAGATATACAAATTAAAGCCATTTAAAAAGTGATATCATAATTTGTTCTTTGAGTGATTTAAATCTTAGAAAGCAAAGGCAGTCTTCTCGTGTTATACAGGTAGTATCTCTGGTGGGAAGAGGAGAGAAACAACATGATACCTGGAATTTTTGTACTTTTCTCTGATTGTTCTGTGTGCTGTGGTGCTCGGAGGTGGGTCTGGTGAAGGTCCAGGAGACCAGGGGTCAGACTCTCCAGGGTACACCCGGTCTTTTGTACCAAGGATTCAGGCCAGCTCTGTCCCAGGACTGTGTGCAGTCCTGGAAGAAAAGCTGCTCCGGCAGTAACTGATGACAAATACTTAAGGTATGGGTCAGCATCTATTATACTTAATGCTCCCCAAAACATGACTAAACCTTCCACTTCGCAGTTCACAGAAAATATTGGGTGAGAAACTAATTTACTGTTGGTGCAGCGAAGTCAAAAGCAAGGACTTCCAGAACGAGGTGCTCCATTCTTAGAACCCGTTCCTTGGTACAGGTATCATCTGTAACGTGCTCAAACTCTGCTACTTTTGCGGGGTGTACTTCTTCCAACTTTGAGGCTAAAGCATAGCAGCAGTGCCCACAAGCTGACCTTTTCCTCTCAACACAGACATGGATGAAAGGAACCTACCTATTCAGTTCCCAGCCAAGGGCAGGGTCTCATTCTACAGTTTATATGCTTCTCCTACTTCTACTAACTAGTACAGGAGGATAGCCCTCGCACTGTTGGCGATGTCTCGCTGTCCCTTCACGTCACCCACTTTAGGCTTACACTGATCTCCATTTACCTGAGGTATGCGTGAATGTCCTCCTCGTGGTAGTCTGGGACTTCATTAACACTCATTGGCTTTTCACCTTCCGATTCCATGGACAACGTCCCTAGTGTGTGGTGACTCAACACTACCATCCATTGCATGATCAAGAAATATCAGTGGGTATCTTGGCGCACACAGGGAATGTAACAGCTGAGATAAACTCCAGGACATCTTCACATTCCGTTTTGTAGATTTCCTCTGGCCTCTTTTGAGTCTCTTCTGCTTCATGCACATGAATGGTAAATGCATTTACTATTTGCTTTCCAGGAAGGAACAATGGCATGCTCCGCAGTTATAGGAAGATCCTTAAGAGGTGCAACCCGTGACATCTAGGGCCTTGGCAGCGGTGCTGCGCCCCGCTGGTTCGGGGCCTTCAGTAGTGCCGGCCCGGCCGGGATCTGGGGCTGCTGGGCGCGCGACGCCTTCTCGGGATTGATGTTCTCCTGGTCCTCTTGGGGTGCCCTGTGCTGCAATGTCAGCAGGGCCTGCCCCGCCTCCCGGGCCGTGGGAGTGCCCACCATCACTGCTCCACAGGACGCAGCGGAATCGGCCTGCGGCGCGCAGCGGCGTGCACTCGGTGCCGCCGACCTCTCGGGAGGAGGAGCACGGGTAGCGGCTCTCCGCAGCCGGAGCCCGCCCTCCCGCTTGGGACCGCTGAGAACCCGGGAAGCTGCGAAAGACTCTAGCTGCGCGGGGCATGGACGGCCAGGGACACACCGGGGACCAGGCCAGCGGCCTGCCCACAGCTTAATTTATGAAGTATGAATGAGCAAGTACCTTGTTTTCTATTGTGCTTGGTTACTAACACATTCCATTTCATTGTGTAAACTTGTCTGTAGTTGCCTTGCTAGTGCTGAAGACAACCACAGGTCCAAAAGGCTTCAATTGAGCTAACGCCCTAGATTCCAAGCCTAGATATAATACCTGATTTACCTGCAGTTTCAACCTCTCCCAGAAACATAATCTTAATCGACCAACCTCGAATTTCCTGGTGAAGCACCAGGAAGGTAATGTGTCAAATTTGCCCTCTCCTCAGCAACCTTTTCTCAATGGAACAAGAGGCAATGTGCATGATAAAACCCTTGCCATTCCCTTCCACCCAAAAGTCAAGACGTTCTGCTCTAGAAATAATCCATTAAATCCAACCCATTTGTTTTCCTTTACTAATAACTCCCCTGCCACATCCTTCTTCCTGTAAAAAGCTTCCATTTGTGCAACCCCTTGGAGTATCTCTGCCTGCTAGACGAGATGCTGTCTAATCTAACTGTTTAAAGCCAATTAGATCTCCAAATTTACCAAGTCCAATTTTGTTGTGTAATGTTAGGTCATGCTGTAGTGTAGGTACTGACAGTTGTTTGTTTTTTTCTTTTTTGTAATGCAAGTGCCTGATTTAAACTGTAATGGCAGAGGCATAAACTTCAAAGAAGCATCCACTTCAGTGATGGCTAGATGGAATAAACACATTTCCAGCGAGAAGACTTAAAGAGCTAGGCTGCCTCGCCTCCTTCCGGGTCTGAGGCTCCTTTGCTTAAGACAGCTTCATTGATTTCAGTAAGTGACCATTTGGGCCACTTTTTTTTTTCCCTTCACGAGCCTTACATTCTTACTCTTATTTTTAAGATTTAAATCACCAGAAACAAATAAGCCCAGAAGTCCTAGGCCCCATCCTCAACCCTAATGAAAACAGAAGCCCAGGCCCATGCACCCTCTCCGTCTCCCTACCAGAGAGGCTCCAGGTGTGCTGCGTAATTTTCAGGTCCTATAAATAATAAACCTTAATTTTCTAAAAGTTTCCTGATGGTTATTGCAAAAGGGTGTCTTGCAATCATAATAAGAACAAGAGCCAGTCCAACCACAACATTGGTTATTGATAGGCTGAGATCGGCACAAAATGAAACCTTGTTTTGTGCAAGGTCACAGTCAGTGTTTTGGGGACATGCAGACTCATGGGTGGTTATGACGATCACTTACAGTTATATATTGATGAGACGAGCCTTTTTCAGTAGCAACACCAAGAATTTAAGCAAAGAAATACAGATTCTCAAAGTGGCCAATAAAGAAATAAAGATAGCCCTGACTAATGTGACTCAGTTGGTTGGGCATCATCTGGAAAAGCAAAAGGTGGCTGCTGAGATTCCAGGTTAGGTGGGGTGCATGCCTGGGCTGCGGGTTCATCCGGGGCACAGAAGAGATGCAACCAATCCACGTTTCTCTCTCACATGATGTGTATCTCCCTCTCTTCCTCCCACCCCTTCCCTCTCTCCAAAAATAAAGAAAGAAAAGCTTATAAAAAGAAAAGAAAGAGTACCTCTTTTATCAAAGGACAATTTATACATCATAATTTATACAAAGAAAAGGGCAAACATTAGTCAAATTATTCTTTTTTTTAACGAAGAAATAAAATATTCAATTCTCAATGTTTCTAAAATGTAAGTTATAATGTACTAAATAAATATTAGTTTGACTGTTTTTTTCATTTTCCCAGAGAGTAAGAAGGTTTTCATAACTAACAACAAGAGAGTATTTAAAGTTCTGGCCCAAAAGTGTTAAGGTCATGGAATAGTCATATGTTTTCTGCTGAGTTGTTGAAATGGTTTTGTATGGCTTCGAAATGCGTGGTCACGTTTACGGTTCTGCACTACTGTGCAAGAGTGAGGCCTGCCTGTACCCGAGAACATTTTTGACACGCCCACACGTCTGAAAAAGTTTGCTGGATATAAAATTCTGGATTCTAAGTTTTCTTCCTTTAATAGTTTGAAAACCCTACTCCATTTCCTTATTGCAGCCATGATTGCTGTTGAAAAATCTAATGATAATCTGATATTTGTTCCTTTGCTTTGATCTGTTCTTCTCTGTAAGCTTTTAGACTTTTTTGTCTTTTATATTCTTAAATGTCACTAAAATGTGTTCAACGGTGCGTTATTTGCTTACTTCTCCTCTTTGACATTTCTTTTCATCTTCTTTTTAATTTCAAAATTTTATCTTTTATTTTTTCAATATTTTCTCTTCTTCTTTTTCCCCCCTTTTCTGGAGCTTCTATTTCTATCCTCTGTAGCTTTCAGCTTTTCCTTTCCCACTTTTCTTCATTAGTAATTGCAGCCACTTTTCAGATGCTTTCCCCATGACCCTCTTCTCCCTTTGTTAGGTTCTTTCTCCTGAATGTTTTGTGTGTGAAAAATGACATCAATGGAGCCATGACAAAATGGAATCAGAGCTGCCATTCCGGAGGAACTGCCTCGCCTGTCTTGCTTTTGCAACCATTGGAATGTTGCAACTGGCTCAGACCTCTGGATTGGGATGAACGAACATTGTCTTACAAACTGCTGTTTGTGGAGCCCGCAGAATAGTGGACATCTTGACCACAAGGACTGATGATTATAGACTCTCCATCTGAAAGGACTGAGGATAATGGGCTCTATCTGAAGACAGAATGAAAAACCAGTCATCTATAGCCAAGAGTAGCTCAGCTTATCAGCACCTATAGGAATTCATACTTCCTTTCATGTAATTATTCCTTTCCTTGTCTCATGAAAACCCCTTGCCTTCACCTGTAATTGGGACACCAATGGGATTTTTGCCTGCAGCTGTGCTCCAGAATTGCAATTCTTTGATCCTCAGTAAATACTTGTTGCCTCTCATTTTGGATTTTTAATTTTAGCTGACCATGTGCAGCTAAAGAACCAGAAGTTCATAATCATTCGTTTGCCATTTCCTGAGAAGAAAAGGGAAAAGTACAGGAGATAGGAATGCAAGATAATCAGGGACACAAAGGTGCAAGCAACATGGAAATGTAGAGGAAGAGTATACCAAACAAAGGGACAGCAGATGCAAAGGCCCTGAAGTGGGACTGAGCTTGGTGTATCTGAGAAAGACCAGAGGGCCAGTGTGGCCAGAGTGAAATATATATGCAGCTCTGACTTGCCCCTAGTACTTATGTCTAGTGCTGTTTGGGAGAAGCATCAGGATCCATAAATGGTGTGGTGTGGGCCCTATATTCAAAAAGCCAGCCACTGGTTGATATAGACTTCAGTTTGTTCGGTGTCATTTACATCATCCGAAAAGATGCCTGGGAATGAGCTCAATACTGGGCTTGATGCTGTTACAATGCCCTGTACCTCACATATGGGTTAGATACACTATTCGTCTTTGGCAAAAATACAGAAGCAATAGAAGGAGCAAGAAGGCACAATGTGGGGGAAAAAACAATGGCTTCGGAGACAGGTGAAGGTTCTGTAGACAAAAAAAAAAAGACGTAAATTTGAACCTGAACTCTGCCACTAAATAGCTGTGTAACCTTATGCAAATTCATAACCCCTCTGAGCCCATTTCCTTAACTTGGAATGGTAACGGCAGTGTCCTTGTAAGGTTGTGTGAGCACTAAAATCATAGGAATTCTGTGTTTTACACAGTGCCAAGTAAATAACCACTCTATCATTAACTGGTAGACTAGATTGACAAGGTCTGTCACTTGGACAAGATCGTTCTTTTGGTCAAACCTCAATTTTTCCATCTGTAAGATGGATATGTTATTACTTATCTGTCAAAATTGAGAGTTGGGCATGGGTACTGCTTCGGACTTAAATGAACCACCCAAGACATTCCTGGGAGAGACTGACAGCTAACTGGAAAGAGCTACACGCCTAAATCCTATACTTTGCTAGATGATCTGGTTAGACCAAGCCTTTTTGCTTTTTAATAAATATTTACATTTTTGGCTTTTGGAATAAGGGTTGCACCTGACTAATTATCTTCTCAAATCTTTCGTTATTTGCACGTTGAGGATAGTAATCTCTATTGTACAGGAGTGAAGTGAAAGCTAGAGGTATGTTCATAAGGTGCCTGGGGTAAAGCTGGGTATGGTTGGAATTGGTGGTGGAAGTGGTATCCGTTATTATTTTTATTATTGGCATAAACAAATTCCTCCAGCAGAGAACAGGGTTGACAGAAAACTGGGGGCTGTGCACCGCCCAAAGACTCAATCCTTCCCCTCATTTCAACTTCCTTTTCCCTGAGCCTGCTTTTCCCTCTCTGCCCATCAGTTGGCGCTTTTTGCCTTCCCTATTTCCCCAAGCTGGCTTTGGGGGCTGCGGTCGTCCCGCAGCTCACAGGTCACATGGAACTGCACTGCGCGGGAGGAGGTGAGGTTTCGTTCGGCGCGTTGCCCTACCGCGCTGTGCCCACTCCTCCGGGGCTTTAGGGTCCCGCAATGGCTCCTTCAGGGGATTGACTCGGCCAGACTGGGCGACACCAAAGGCGACGGCCCTCCGCGTGCTCAGGGGATGGAGCTGACCGCCCCCACCCGGTAGGATTCCACTGCGCAGGATTTTCCCAGTCCCTTTGGCATCGCAACAGGATTAGGGGTGGCCACAGCTGGCACAGTGAGCAGCTGCTGGGGCTGGCGCAGCCAGGAAGGGCCTGAGCCCCGGATCCTGCGCTCTGGGTAGGCGGACTCCACTGTGGCCAGCCCGGGGCTCCGGTCGCTTCTTTACCCAAGACTGCGGGGACCTCGAAAGGGCGTCCCCCTGCGCGGCAGAGGCCGGCGTCAGCGCGGGGATGAATGAGCGTCGCGGCGAGGGCGCTTCCCCACCCTTCACCCTCTTCGGCTGCGCCGCAAGGCCGACAGGAAGGCGCCAGCCGGGCGTGCGCGAGTCCAGGTAAGACGCCCCTCATTCCCGCCCGGCTCCTGCCCAGCCTGGCCCGGGTGTCTAATGGCCGCCCGCGAGCGGCGGCCAGGGTCTGCCGCACGTCCACCCCTCTGGCTTTCCGGGCACCCCCCTAACGCGCTGCTTCGGTGACGGGTGTCTGCGGGTGATCTCGCAGCGCGGGGCCGAGAAAGGGCGACCGGGCAAGGAAAGGCGTCCTTTGGAAAGACCAGCCAAAGGGAGCCAGAGTGGTGTTGAAGACCGTTAGCCTTGGCCTTGGGAAAACTGAGGCCCAAGATCAGCAGGTACTGCCCAAGGTCTGCGGCAGACGCTAGATCCCGGACTCTGGCCTTCCTCTCCCATTTTCTTCCCACGAGGGATAAGTAGGACCGTCCCAGCTCGTCTCGCCCTCATCCTGGCCTGGGCTCGGGTGTCGCCGGTGCCGCACTGCGCCCGCAGTGTTCAGGGGCTGAAAGCTCCTGCAGGGTGGGTGTGACCTGGGCATCCCCTGCTGGTCCCTTGTTCCTCGCCGGGGTCCGCAGGGCGGATCCAGTGAACTCACCATGCAGACCATTAATGAAACCCGTGCACGTATTTCTCCAGCAGAACTAAACCTTGTAAGGAGGAATAGCTTCTTTTAGGGGTGCATTTCTAGAGTGCACTGCACCGTGTACTTTGAAAGGTGAAAAGAGAGACAACAGTGTGTGTCTAACACCTAACATTATTAAAATTATTAGAATGTTTTAAAGGAAAAGTTTATTACAAAACAGTCAGACAACAAAAATGTGAAGGAGAAAACAAAGATAATGTAAAACTTCTTCTAGATTGCTGAGATTTTTCCGGGTATCTAAAATTTTTCTCTGCATATACACAGTTAAACTAATAACATGGACAAAAATAGTATCTTTTCTTTTACTTTGTATGTCTGATTACCTAGGGGAAATCAACACCATTACCAATGTGGTTTGGCCTTTTGCATTTGTGTGGGTGAATTGACTGTCAGTTCTGTTGCCCCCTTTTCAGTTGAGTTTCTGTTTGTGACTTTCAAGCATTCTTTATATATTACACATTAAAGTAGTGATTCTGTTGCTTATGTTGTACCATCTTTCTCAGTTTCCTAATGTTTCTGTCAGTTTTTCATCTTCGGCCGCATACAAGTGTACCTTTTTTAGTTACTAACATCTTTTCTTCTTTTTCTTTATGGTTTATGCTGGAGGGCCTTGCTTGAAGAGGGCCTTCCCTAACTCAAGTCTACGTGAATATTGTCCTGTCATTTTTCCATGGGTTTTAAAGCTGTCGATAAAAAATTTCAATGTGGAATTTATTCTAGGTTGAGTTGGTGAGTGGAGAGCTAATTTACTGTTCCTGAATGGTCAACCAGTTGTGGCCCCGCTAATTAAGCCTATTTCTTTTTACTCCTGATTTAAATTGCTACAATTATGGTAGATTAAATTTTTACATATTTGTATCTGTGGACTTTTGCATCTATTTCAGCATATGTTGGTGCCAGGGCACCAAATTTTAATTACTGAAGGTTTATCATAGGTTTGATAGCTGATTTGGCAGATTCTTTCTTATTACCCAGTATCATCATTTTCCTTGGTTAAAAAAATTTAAGGTATAGTTTAGTATTAAGGTATAGCTTACATGCAGTAAAATGCACAATTTAAATGGATTATTCTGATGAAATTTTGTCAGATGGAACCACCCTCTCAATGATAAGATTATGGAGTACTGCATAACTTAATGTCATCATTGCACAGCACCATGCTACCTTTCAGTATATCCTTCCAGTCTGTATGTGTGCCACCAGAGTGAGCATTTCCTGGGAGTTTTTATTAGAGCTAACTCCAGATGACCTTTAGAATTCTTTGGTTGAGGGAACCAACCTCTCCCTGCTCCACCAAAATAAAACCATGTTTGGATTTCCACTGGGTTTTTGGTAACAAGGTCCTGGGAGTAGGGGCCCTGAATGTCATGTCCACCCTCCCGGTGCCCGACACAGGACTCAGTATTTGTTAAATTGAACGTTTAATGATCATAAAAGTAATACATGCTTTTTGCATAAGTATAGAAAGCAAAACAGGAAACCTCCTTCCCCCATCCCTTCGTCTCTCCTTCACCAAATTATACTCCTCATTAAAAGTACAATGATCATACTATGAATATTTCTCTACAATTTGCACTGACATAGTTTGCATTTTCCCTGTAGAGACTTCTGACATCTGCTCGGTTGCTATCACAAATTACTATAGACTGGGTAGCTTAAACAGCAGAAACATTTCTCACGGTTCTGGAGGCTGGAAGCCTGAGACCAGGGTGCCAGTAGTTGGATTCTGGCAAAGGCCTCCTTCCTGGTTTACAGATGTCCTCACGGGCGCGCAGAGAGCGGGAGCCAGCTCTCCTGTCTCTCTGTCAAGAGCACTGATGTCAGCTGGAGAGCTGCAGGGACAGGCCCTAGTTACCACCCAATGACTGGATTTCCAAATACCGTCACACCTGGGCATCAGGGTTTTAACAGACAAATTTTGAGGAACACAAACATCCGGTTCATAAGGGAGACCTGCTGAGACTCTTTTGTCAGTATATTTAAACCATTTTCTTTTTAATGTCCCCATATCACCCCCTTGTGTAATTATCCTAAATACTTGTTTTCTGTTGTTGCCAGGCATTTTCTTGCCCTGCAGCGTGTTTTTCTTTCTTCCCGTCCTTTCCTTCCTACCCCTCCTCTCTCTCTCTCTCTCCCTCTCTCTCTCTCTCCCTCCCTCTCTCCCTCCCTCCCTCTCTCTCTCTGTCGTTATTACAGACAAAACTGCCCTGAACATTCCTTGTCCATCTTTGGTAGCATGTGCTTGCATTTCTGCAGGGTAGATTCCTACAAGTAGAATTTCTATGTCAAAGGGGATGTACGTACATTTTTACTATTGTTGTTATTTTTTAAAGATTTTACTTATTTATTTCCAGAGAGAGGGGAAGGGAGGGAGAAAGAGAGGGAGAGAAGCGTCTGTGTGTGACAGATGCATCAGTGGGTTGCCTCTTGCACGGCCCCAGCTAGGAACCCGCCCGCAACCCAGGCATGCGCCCCAACTGGGAACCAAGCCGGTGATCCTGGGTTCGCAGGCTGGCACTCAAGCCACACCAGCCAGGGCTACGTACAGCATTTTTATAGGTACTGCAAAGGTCACACCAATTTATACGAAGTGCCCGTATGTTGAACCGGCCGTGAATTGAATCGACCTTGTGTTACATATGGAGATGTTCTGGAGGAAAAGACCTCTCTCCCCTCTTCCATTATTGAGTCTCTCCTGCTGGGAAAAAGTTGCTTTTCTTTATTTATTAAAGGCTTTTTAAATGCCCTTTTTCCCTGGCTGGCGTAGCTCAGTGGATTGAGCATGGGCCTGCGAAGCAAAGGATCGTGGTTCGATTCCCAGTCAGGGCACATGCCTGGGTTGTGGGCCAGCTCCCAGCAGGGGACGCACGAGAGGCAACCATACATTGATGTTTCTCTCCCTCTCTTCCTTCCCTTCTTCCCTAAAGATAAATAAATAAAGTCTTTAAGAAAATAAAAATAAATGCCCTTCTAATGTTTTTTTCAGTTGATTTTCTTGTATTCCCAATCTGTGCAGAAATATTATTGAATATTGGTTGAGAATATGGGTTCTGGAACTGGTCTGCCTGGATTCACGTTTTGCCATCCACTTAAAAGCTCTGTTAACCTCGGTGTAAGTTAATTTTACCTTAGTTTTTCAGGTATAAAAAGGACTGAATAATAGTACTTCTCATAGGCTTTTTGTGTGGACCAATAAGATGCTTAAAACTGCCCGGCACATAAAAAGTGCTTAGCAAACATGACAAATGAGTTGATCTGTGCATTATGTGACCAGGCGTTTTGATACTCCCAATTTCATAGCTGAGGAATCGAGGACCATAGAGGTCAAACAACGTGACTACGGTCTGTGAGGATAACAGAGGTAACTCAGACTGAACCTACTCGTAAGGGATTTCTAAGTTCCTTGGGGCAT
>PVKM010050502.1:0-10690 GCA_004027735.1 Carollia perspicillata
GCCCATGGGTGTAGCCCAGCTTACCAGAGGGCTCCTTCGGGGAGTGGAGCCCCAGGGAGCCGGCAATAAAATATGGCTTCGATGTTTGCCTCGCGCTGTTTCTTGTGTATGTGCCTGCTTTATGGAGCTCCCTGCGGTCTGGACTGATCCTCAGCCATCACAACAGCTCGATGCCATCAAAGAGCCCCATGCTGAGTTTCGGTCCCTTCAACAACACATGTTTATCGAGCAGCTACTATGGGCAGGCACCGAGGACACTGCAGAGGACAGAGAAGATGAAAACTGCTAACCTCGCTCCAGAGGGAGGGAAAGAGCACGGCAGGACAAAGAAGTGGGCTGCCTATGTAATGTGCCCCCGGGGTGAAAACTGCTGGGAAGTGCAGATGAGACGTCCCTGTGCGTCTCCCTGGGGCGACAGAGTGTGGGAAGCAGAGACTCGTGGGACTGTCGTGGGCATGGGTGAGATGCTGGGAGTGGGGGCCAGGGAGGAAACGGAGGGCCTGGGCAGGAAGGACCTCGGAGGGCTCCCGGGGCTGTGGCCCTGATGCCCAGGGAAGTGGGGGCCTTGGGGGGTGGACACCATCTGACACCTGTTTGAAAGGGCTCCCCCTGGCGGCAGACATGAGAACGCGCCTGTGGCACAAGGGTAGAAGCCCGCAGAGCAGGTTGGAGATAATAATTAAGGAAGAAAGGCAGGAATTAGGTACACTATATGCTCACTCATTCCTTCCTTCCTTCCTTCATTTGTTTTTTTTTTTAAAGTGTGCATTTACAAACATGGGATTTTCAGAAGGTTTGATTCCTTGTCAGCCAATATTCCACACAAAGGCACACTGCTTCGATGGCAGATGTGGGGCCTGCGAGGGCACGGGAAGCCAGTGGTGAGTTCCTTGGCCTGCCTGGTGGGTCACGATGACGAGGTGGCGGCTGCTCTGATTTCTGCGCTGACGTTGGGGACGGAGAAGGCAGGTGCCGGAGTAAACAGGTGAAGCCTTTCTTTCCATTTGCCTCCACGGCAGTTTGCAGCAACCCAGTTTGCTACCACGAAAGGAGATGGATTAAGTGATGCTGTCAAACATAACAGTGACTTCCCTGAGGGCCGGAGGCCTGTCTTAGCTTGTCTCCTTGTGCCCTACAGAACAGCAAGCCCGTGCTGGTGGGAATCTGCCTCTTCTCCAGCAAACAGGGGGTGAGGACAATGGCAAGGCTCACAGCTCTGCACCCCTGTCACAGAGGTGACAGTGCCCTCAATGGCGGCAAACATGCATCGGGACACCTACCACGTGTCAGGTGGCACTGGTTACGATCTTACCTCCCATCCTCCCAGCCATCCAACGAAGGAGTGTCGTCCTCATTTTCAGATGAAGACACCGAGGCCCCAGCCGTTTGGTGGTTTTCCCGGGGTCCCACCGCAGCTCCGAATCAAAGCCCGATCTGAACTCACAGCTGCCCAGCACTTGTCATCACACCAGGAGACATGACACCATGTTCCCACGTCAACTATCATTGCTCATTAGCTGGCTCAACACCATCAGGCCGGATCCAGATTCCATAATTCTCAGCCAGCAGGTCGAGATTTCATTCATCGTCGGAGCAATTTGGGGGCATCAGGTCGTGCTCACCGCCCGGGGCAGAGGCGAGAAGACTCCCACCTGCCGTGGCCGTCCTGTCGTGGAGGCGAGTAGGAGCTCCGGAGTGGTCCCGAGCTGTAGGTGCCTCACTGGCTCTGAGCAGGGAGGGGCAAGGGAGCCGACGGTTCCTCAGGTTCCCTGCCCCCACTTCTACAGAAACGTGGAGGTCTTTTGCTCTTTTGAGTGGGAGGGAGACAGGGACGGAAGGAGGAAAGGATGGAAGGAAAAGAAGCAGAGAGGGAGGGAGAGAGGTGCGAGTTACCTCTACCCAGGAATTGCTGCGCAATTTACAACAAAGCCTTAGCTAGACAGGACCAAACCGCACGGCGAACGGTCAGTGGAAGAAGATGGCACTCAGGAACCCGAGACACACTCCAGAGATGGCAAACCCGGTGACGAGGGCTCTGCCTGTTTTAAGAATTTCTTTGCAATCAAGTACTACATAGCGGGAGAAAAGAGGGGCCACATGCATTATGGGAGAAGCACTTTGTATTAGAAAAATAATAGTGTTGCTATCCTTTCAACAGATCTTTAAATACAATTTGTCCCTCTGCTTAATTAATTGCAGATTGCAGAGAACATAGTCCGTGACAAGATTTTGTTCTATTGGCGCTGCCGTCTAATGAAATATAGATTGTGGTAGACTTCAGACGCCGTCTTCTGCATATGGATTCTGGTCACACAGCCGCTGGAACGAGCAGGGAGTTCGCAGGCCAGACTTCTCCTTCTCCCAGGTTTCACCCCCCGCGGCTCTTCAATCAATTGGTTTGTGTCTGTACATGTCAACCTGTAGTTCCGTTTCAGAGTTAAATTATGTTATGTAAAAAGAGAGCATTGTTCGGGCATAATGAGGAAACATTTTTAAAAGAGGCAAGTGGGGATGAAAATAATTCCCCCGATGGAATTGTTATAATTGGTTTTCGTCAATGATTCATAATGGAATCCGAAGCAAAGACATATTCAAAAGGTGTCTAGGAAGTGACTTCATTGAATATGGTCGCAGACTATTAGAGGCAGAAAGACCTTAGACGGAGCCTGGCTCAGTCCACGTTTGTGAAGATGAATCCCTTAAGCAAGAGAGAAGACCCCGGCTCGTCACAGGCTGAGCTCGTCGGGGAAGCTTGGGCTTTGGGAAGAGAACACCCACGCTCTCCTCCTCAGGGTCCTGACCCTCCACCGTGGTCGTCAAGCCCCGGGGCCCAATCTCCCAGCTGTGACGTGCGACTCACGACAAAGTGACCTCCCTCCCTCCGGCGATACCACCACCCTCCTGACCACCGGCCTTAGGCGGGTCGCTCTCCTTTCTTCCTTCAAAGCACATCTTGCCATTTGTGACGTCTCCGTTGATGCACAGGTGTGTCTGGTTAATGTGTGTCTTCCCCAGGAGAGGCAGAGTGCAGCTCCGTGAGGACACAGCCACCGCCCCGTGGCTCCCCAGGGCCCAGAGACGGACACACCACAGAACACGCTCTGGTCATCCTGGTGGTAGGGACTGCAGTCTGGATCTCCTGAGTGCCCGTTATAGGAATCAAAATAAAATAGCACACAGAAGACTTTTTGGCTCACGTAGATTTTACTTTATTGGAATGGATGTGGACGTTTTTTTCTTTTTTTACAAATTGGCTTTTGAGACTTGATATGTAACAAATTATTAAGTAAGTTAACATGCTTGTTCACACTCTCAGCTGCTAAAACTTGGAACCCTGATGCTTCCCCCGAGCAGCGGAAAAGAACATCCCGTGTTCACAGCCCTGCCTCCCGCCACCTGCAGACAGTCTTCTCGGTCATCACCACAGGCACGTTTTCCTAAATGTTGGAACTGGTTCTCCAGCCAGTTCCCCTTTTCCCTTTTAGCATGGGAAAGCACCACACCTTGGACACGTCCGCCCAGTGGAAACGTGTTGGGTATGCCCTGTATGCAGATGGCTTCCGTAGCATGTATTAACATGTATTTTTAACTGATCGCATGAGAAGACTTCCCACAAACTCATGGCGACATCAGTGACAAAGTCACCTGTTTATCTGTCCAGCTGAGATTCGCCGAGCACCCCTGGCCTCTGGCCGCCCAGAGGACACAGCGCCACGGGGAGGTGGGTGTGTGAGGAGCTAGCTCTGCACCCCAGGGAGGCCCTGTGCCTGTGAGCCTGGTGGGAGCACCTCACACAGGATGGGCCTGCCACCCAAACACAGCCTCTGGTGTGACTGTGAGGAGCCCAGGAGGGAGGAGGGTTGGGGAACAGGATCTCAGACTCTGGAGCACAAACGGGAAACAGACAAACCGTCCCACAGTCCTCCAGGC
The DNA here is from genome assembly GCA_004027735.1 of Carollia perspicillata. Classification (NCBI taxonomy): domain Eukaryota; kingdom Metazoa; phylum Chordata; class Mammalia; order Chiroptera; family Phyllostomidae; genus Carollia; species Carollia perspicillata. The sequence goes on from PVKM010050502.1 coordinate 3,931, forward strand.
CAGGGACAAGTGCTCAGAGGGTTTCACTGTAGTAAGATGAACGCTTTCACAGGGGAGGTTCAGAGAGCGGCAGGCGCTCTGAAATGTCACGGCCACGGGCAGACTGAAGCGCAGGTGCTCAGTTACGTAGCCCATGGGAGGGTGACGAGGGACCTGGCGAGGCACAGCAGGTGCACGCGTGCTGGACACCCTCCGATGCACCAGCCAGGGTGCTGTGTCCAGTGGCTCCGAAGCTGGATGGCCTCTGACCTCAGATTCTTTATCTGCGAAATTGGAACGATACTGTCTTTCCGTTGACTCTGCACAAAAATCTAATTTCAACGGCTCCCTGCAACCCAGTCCTCACAGTGCTGGCCAACATGCTGGTCTCTTCAGACCTCCTCTGCTTTCTTCTCAGGAGTGGGTGCTGATTCTTCGTTCAGAAAGAGCGCCGTTGGGCACAGAGAGGACGCGGACAGGACTCCCAGCTATGAAGGCAGCACGGCCCACTCGTGCCCGTCCCGAGGCCATGTTTCTGTCCTCAGTGCCCCTCGCTCCATCCAGCGATGTTGGAATCCACGGTCCAGCAAGTCCACAGACCCGTGCCAGGCAGAAGAGAGGCTGAAGGAACAGAGAATGGATGAGGAGGAAGGATGGGGAGAAGGAAAGAAGGAAGGAAGGAGGGGAGAGCAGGAGGCACAATGTCAGGCCTTTGAAAGGTGGTTCTGTCACAAGCTAGCAAGATCTAGGATTCAGTGTGGCCGAGGTCCTGGATTTTCCAGGTCAGTTTAGGCCACTGTGGCCTGGAACAATCCAGAATCTTCCCTAAAGAGGTGAACACATCTAGAGTAGGCTGTAGCAGACAAGCAGGGGGATCCTGAGAACACAAGAATCCTCTGTCCCCACCCCGAGGAAGTCCACGCCAGGGCCTGCAGAACAGGCTGAGGACGCCTGGGTCACCCGCTCCGGATACAGCTGGACAGGCTGCCGCATCTTCAGGTCCCCACCCCCTGCAAAACAAGGGGAAAGAAGAGACTCCTCTTTGCTGAACTATTGTTTGGACTGGAGAGAAAGTTCACAAAAAAGGCCTCGGGGGCGATAGGCGTTCCACCCACAGCAGCTGCTCACCGTGAAGATTGTGCACTCGACCGAGTGGTGAAGTGGGAAGGAACCGGGGTGAAGTTCGGTTAGTGTGGCTTCGAAGCCTCACTTCCTTGTGCCTGGAGGGTCCCCAGGAAGCAGGCATTGACTTCGGAGGACGCTGAGCATCGAGGAGCAGAGGCCACCCAGCATTTCTTAAACGCCTGCTCCGTGAGAGTCTCTCTGCACGCTGCCTTCCGTGAGTTCTGGTGTTTAAAATCCACCACATCGACAGTATCCTCATTACTCTTAGCTCCGTTCTCTTCGTTATTGACACCGTGACTGTCGTTTGGCAGATGAGGAGACCGATCATCAGCGTGGGAGGTGATGCAGTTTGTCAGAGGGCTCGCCGAGCGGCAGGGGAGGCGCCAGGGCGGGGTCTGTGTGTCCAGGAGTCCGAGGGGGTCCTGCTGCATCCCGGACTCGCCTCTGGACCTGCGGTGCCCCGGCCCCCGCCGAGCCTCAGGACCGCCTCCTTCCCGTCTGAATGGCTCCCTCTCCCGAGAGGCCTTTCCTGATCACGCCAGCAGGTACGTCCCCTGGGCCTTTGGTCATCGCTGCGCCAGCCCTTCTCCCAACTCCACACTCCTCTGTTCACGTGAAAATGACACAGAGCCATCACTCGCTGAAGACATTTTATCTGGCACTATTCTAAGCACTTTTCTGGTGTTATCTCATCATATCTCGTGTCGGTCTTACAGAGTCAGCACTTAGCAATTGAAACAGGCTGCTTTGTTTCATTAACAATGCTGTGAGGGTGACATTGCTATTTTCATTTTGCAGATAATGGAGCTGGGATTCAAGAAGGTCAAGTCGCTTAGTCAAGATCGTAGAGCTGGTACGTGGCCCGTCTGTCTCCACCTCTGGACTGCAGGCTCCATGCGGGCAGGGACCCTCCCTGATCCTAAGCCCCAAACAGCAGCTAACGCGGGTGTGTGCTCTCTAAACACGGGGTCAGCGAGGAGAATAACACCAAGGGAGACGGGCACGGAGTCCTGCACTGGGAGGAGATGGGAAGGGGTGTTTCCCTCGAGCTCAGAGTGGACCGGTGGCCATGCTGAGCGACCGGTGGACAGCCTGGGCATGGCTTCTGGGCTCTAGTTTGAGGAGCAGTGAGTGTGTATGTGTGTGTGTGAGGGTGTGTGTGAGTGGGAGAGAGTGTGCGTGAGGGTGTGTTTGAGTGGGAGAGTGTGTGTGTGAGTGTGGGTGAACATGCACGTATGTGTATGAGTGGGTGTGTGTATGGGAAGGTCAGTGGGTTTCATCCTACTTCACCACCTTGGAGTTCTGGCGGGAGGACCAGAACTTGAACTTAAACCACCTCTTCTGCCCCCGAGGACAGGAGCCAGCCGTGAAGGGGCTGCTGGGCTCTGAGCACAAAGAGGAGGCAGGAGGTGACAGAAAATGCATCAGTAGCGAGAGTCATGTTAAACTTCGATGCCACCAGCCAAAGGAGACCAGGGACGGTTACGGAGCACCCACTCGAGTGCTCCGTAACCTGGAGGCACATTGCCCCACACCTAGAGGTCAGTGTGCCTGTAGTGAGGAGAGGCTGGTAGATCGGTCAGGGCCAAGTGCCGCAGGCCCTGATGGCTGAATGGAGGATCGTTGACCTTTACTTGAACTGATGACAATGGGAACCACGGACAAGTTTCTGGCAAAGAAGAAATGGGCAGACGTGCATGATCAGAGGTGAGTCTGGGTGCAGGGCAGGTCATGGACAAGAGGGAGGTCTGAGGGCCAGAGGCCAGAGAGAAGACAGTGGGGAAGACAGAGTGGGGAGGGCAGTGGGGGACTTGACATAGTTAGGAGGGCGATCAACGGGAACCCCTGTGGGGCTGAAGGAGAGGCAGTGGGCCCCCGGGCTATGGATGACGGAGAGGCATCTGCTTGGACTTAGAGGAAATTGTCCTTGTGTCATTACTACGTAGCTTCTTCAGCAGGAGCGACATGACTTCTTTGGAGCATAATATTCTACTCCTCCCTATATGTCAGGAAGTCTAGAAAGCAAGCCATCGACAAAAGAAGCAATTTCTGTGGATTTATTTTTCTTTATTCACTTTATACAGTTTGTTTGATTTAATGGAAGCTTAATTTTATTTCAAGGAGGACACAAACTTACTACAACAATCACTATTTACTAAGCCCTACAGTGCAGCTATGAAACATTCGTTCATGCCTCTTAGTATTTCTGAAAGATGGGCATTTACAGTTGAGCAAACCAAGGCTTAGAAAAGGCAAGTCAGTGGTCTTGACTCTTCAGAAATGGAAAGACCTCTTAATGCCAAACAGATAAGAAGAGTTAGGTCACCAGCTAGAGACTACCGCACGCTGTGGAGTCAGAGACCTGGGTTCCGGTGTCTTCCTGCTGTTAAACTTGAACTCTTCTTCCACCCAGAGTGAAACAGCAGGGTCTTCTTGTGATCGGCACAGGCGAGAAGCATCGCTGTGCATTGCTTAGGGAAAGAAAACAAAACACAAACCCTGCTGCACACTTGGTTTCCAATTCATTCACACTTCATCAACTAATGTTGTCTATGATATTCCATCTCCCAAACCAGACATCTCCCAGACCTCCTCATTGTTCGCGGGCTTTCAAAGACAAAAGGTAGAAAGAAACCACTTTCATTGACCACATAACTGCTTTGTGCTGAAGGGGCATTTGACATAGAAATTGCTGTGCCCATTCCACAGATGAGAAAATGGAGGCTCGGAGAAAGCTGCAAGGACTCTTGACCGAATCGTGCAAACCAGTGAAGGAAGGAGTATGGGTTTCATTTCCAGCCTGCTGGTTAATTCTGTTGTTGGTGATTGGGAAGGATTGGTGGGGTTTTGTTTTGTCCAAAAGATAAAAACTGAAATCATTCCCAGGCTAGGGGATGGGAAACAGGGGAGCTCAGTGACTTGGGTCCATGAATGGGCCTTCTGCCTTGCTGACATTAGCATTTTTTCTTTTTCGTGGATAGACACAGTTTGATTTGCTCTCAGACCCCAGCAGGAGAACAATGTCTCAGAATCAACTGGGCAACATTTGTTTATGGAACGAAGTTTATTCTCTTCAGTCACCAAACCTATTTAAAGCACCCACTATGTTCCCGACCTTGTTCTCGACACTTTCAAATATTAACTAATTGCATCCTCATAACAACTCAGGGATGTAGATGCTACTATAATCCCATTTTACAAATGAGGAAATGGAGGCACAGAGCTGTTAGGTAATTAGCTCAAGGTCACACAGCTAGAGAAGCTGGCCCTTAGCTGATGACCTTAACCCCTTCCCTAAGCAGCCCAATGAGTGTTCTAAGCCCAGGGATTTCTTGGGCAAAAGCGTGTGTGGCTTTCTGGCTGATTTTCCTTTTCCTGAGGACGGAGGGCCACCACGCATGAGCCCTGTCCTAGATTTTGTTTGAAATGCTGCTGTTGTTGCTACCCTAACCAGAGGAAGGGAGAGAGTGCCCAGCAGCCGCAGCCTGGAGGGAGCTGTCCACGGTGCTGGTGCTGGCCTTCTCCTGGGCTTCCTGGGCTGGAGGGCTGAGAGGAGGGGTCTCGGGCTGTGCACACTGGTGTTGAGCACACAGTGTGTATCTGGGTGCTCCCACCGGGGTGTCGCTAAGTGTCCCATGTGGCTCTAATCGCGTTTTATGTAACAGTGCACCTAATTCTCACAACCAGCCTATGTAGTAGGAACTACTTTCCTTCACTTTGTGGATGAGAGAGACACCTGAGACATGAAAAGGTCAAGTGCTCTGTCCAAGGACATGGCTCTGCTGGGATCTGGCCGGCAGGCTCCCTCTCCAGAACCTCAGGCACTGTGGCTGCAGCCCCCCAGAGGAGCACGGGCTCGGGGGACTCACGGCATTTCACCTGACGGACACAGCTAGGCAGGTCACAGCGAGACCCAGCCACTGGGCTAGCGTGGGTGAGGAGCCGTTTTTAATGCTTTTTAAAATTTTTAACTAATCGATGCAAATGTAAACATGGAAGTGGTGTAAGATATTTCCCCATCAAACTCAACTTTGTAGCTTTATACTTTTGGCAGGACCCCATTTGACTTCAACCATCGGCAAGTGCTTCAGGTGCAAAACACACACTGGATTTCAAAGACTGAGTGTGAAAAGAACGGGAATGTCAACTAGCTCATTAATATTTTAAAAGCTCTGCACTAAGCACTGTACACCCGTTTGTCTCACGGGGTCTTCCCGGACCTGCTTGTGGGGCTACCTCCATCTCACAAGAGGAGAAAGAGAAGCCGGAAGAGGCAGGTCACTCTGCCCAGACCAGCCCACAGACGAGAGGCAGCCCCCCGGCTGTGCCTGGCTCCTCGGCTGGTGCGCACAGGCTCAGGGTAACGTCAGGCAGGACCACACACCGACCGCTATGGTTTGTGCACCTAAGTGGCTTTGGCGTTGCCACCCCACCACCAGCGTGTGTGACTCCGGAGACTTGGGAGAATGCATGCGCAGGGTGAGTGCAGTCTGCAGAGGAAGCTGGGACTTCCCGTGAGCCAGTGCCGTACTTCGGGGCTAGAGCCCGTCAGGCAAGGTGGCCTGGGCAGACCTGGCGCCCTAGCCCTGCCCCCACTAACAGCAAGCACGGAATTATGAGGTGTTATATATGGTGTGGGTATAAATCCAGAGAGGTTGTGCTGAGGGTCCGCGAGTGGGAAGGCCGGTGTCACATCATATAGAACCCCAATAGAGAGCAGAAGCACTCAGCGAGACCACAGAGTGGTCACCCACAAAAGCCCACTTTTGTTTGGAGAAGAAATGTTTCTTCATGAAACTCAAGGTCCACGAGTACACAGGTTCAATGTTACATTTGCTCTTCTCTCACAGCCGCTTTTGCTAGGATTACCTCTTCATTGTTTAACTCCAGAGAAATGCAAGCCGGCCTTCTTATGTGTGACCTGGATGTGTTTACTCTGGCAGCAGACTCTGAAAATGTCATCGCTCCCTGGGCAGCGGTTTGGACACTAAGGGGAGCTTGACACTTGCAGAAATGTCTTGTTTGTGACCATTTTGCCAAACCCAGCCCCGGGCAGTTTCACTGTCAAGTATGCCGCTGACGTGGACAGAATGGTGTTCAAGTCTCTATGCAGACAAACAAGAACGATGGGGTGAGGAGGTGGACGCAGGTCTCCGCACGACCGTGGCCGTGACGTGCTAGCTTCCAGCAGCGCCGTTCGAATCACAGCCTCTTACACAAAGCACCTGGGTGGTGACAACCTGACGCACGGTTGGAACACAGCCCGTGCTTTGATGGTCTGGCACTGCAGAGGACCGGGTGGGGGGCTGCCCCCACATGTAGGGGAACAATAAAACACATCTCGAAGGTGGTCACACCTGGGAACTCAGAGCACTTCCCAGGGTTTTCTCGGCAAATCTTTATTGTTCTCGTCAGCCCTTGATAAAAGAGGAAGGGAATGACTGCTGTTAGCTACCCTTTGACAAGCTCAGAAACAGAGACAGAGAAAGACCGAGGTTTGAAAGGATTACCACGTCAGGCAGTGATGGGCTCAGCTGGGGGGGCCCCGGCCCCTCTCCTCCCTGGATCGACCCCGAGCGTGTCTGTTCTCATTTCCCGTCGCTACTTTCTTGAGTGTTTATTTTTGGAACAGAAAAAGGCGGCGCACAGAGAAACA
>PVKM010050503.1:0-10713 GCA_004027735.1 Carollia perspicillata
CTGTTTCATTAAGACTCATGTCTAAAAAAATATTTCCATCTGGTATTCCTCCAGTCTTTTCTCTCTTATCTCTGCCACTAACAGATTAATGACGACTGGGTGCAAAATCCCATCACTACCCTTTTCGCTGACTCTACGTAGCCCCTTATTGCCCAGTGAACAGCTATAAACTCCATCTGGTACATCAAACCATTTACAATATACCTTCTCACCCCTCTCACGTCCAAATGTCCAGGGGGATCTCTCAAGCTTCCTCCACAAGTCCTGTATTTCAGGCAATCTGCTTTTGCTTCTTTTTCTGAATTTACCTCCCATCCTAATCCTACCTCATTGCCTTTGGGCCTTTGGATTTCTTTGCTCATCTCACCCAGCATCACATGCTCACATTATGTCTTTCTTTTGAAGTACAACTTACATATCTTCTTTTCCAGAAAACCTCTTCCTGGTCCTGTAGACTGCTATGATGTCTCCTTCTCCAACTTCATGGACACTTATCTGTATTTCTCCTATGGTTCTTAGTATGCTTGCCTTTGTATTATAGGTCTCGGTACTGTGTGTTCTGTCCTTTCACCTTTCACCTTGGCAGCAGAATCAACATCAGTTCATTTCTTTCCTGTATTGGAGCTTTATATATTGTAGGTACATAGTCCCTATGGTTGAATAAATGTTTGCCTTGGCCAAGAAAGGATTATTCTTTGATCAAGCAGCTATTTGTGAATCAACAACAAAATTAATTTGACACCATATGGATACCATTAATTGAACTCTTACATGCTTTGTCCTGTAATGAGTACGTTACATCTGTATTATCTCATACAAAATCCTCACAACAACCCAATCCTCAAATAACTCTTTTACAGATTGGGACACTGAGGCTCTGAGAGTTAGAGACTTGCTCAAAGCCTCATAGCTCCTAAGTGGCAGAACTGGGGCTTCCACCCAGCCTCTCTGACCCATGCTCTTAACCATTCAGAAACTGATTCTATAGTCCTAAAGAGAATTTTAGGGTTTTTTGTGTGTTTGCTTGGTTGGTGTTTTGTTTTGTTTTGTTTTGTTTTGTTTTAAGGCACCAGAGTAAAGTCAGGATACCTGAGTTCTAGATTCAGCACTGGCACTACTCAGATGCTTCTGTACTGCCAAAAAGGAACTTTGGACAAGTCACTTCCTCCCTCTGGGCCTCAGTTTCCCTTTTTAACAGAGGTGCCAGATCCATACCAGATGAACTCCCAGCTTCTTTCCCGGTATTTATAGCCTGTCTCCAGTAGGTTTCACATATGGTAGTATGTATCCTGCACTGTGTTCAGAGTATGCTGGAGTTGTATATAGAAACGGAGAGCGCTGCCTGGATGAGGTTAACTTTGTTAAACCATTTCTCTATTCTGCTGCTCTGTTGCTTAGTCTGACCACACAAGAGGTGCCCCCTCATTGAGTCAGCAGCTCATAAATCATGTGGGGAACCTTTTCTAAAATATAGATTCTAGACCTTACCCCTGAAAGTTCCAAATTTTCAGATAAAAGACAATGCCCCAAATCTGAATTTTTTGAAAACATCCCAAGCAATTTTGCCACTTAGCTGGGTTTGGGAACCAGTGTCTTAACTTAGTGCTTCATAAACTTTATCATGCATAAGAATACCATGGAGTCCTCATTACAATTCTGATTCCCGGGCACTATTCTGAGATTTTTGATTCAGTAAGTGAGATTTGGGGTGGAGCGTGATTATTTGAATTTTGAACAAATTTCCGGATGATGCTAATGACCTTTAAGGACAGTCATTCCCCTTGTATCCAGGGAAAGGTTAAAGGCCTCTGCTTTTCTTTTCTTTTTTTCTCTCTTCTTCTTCTCCATCTTCTTTTTTCAGTGCAGGAAAAGGAACAATGGAGGATAAGAGAAGGGCTTGATTTCTTCCTTTAAACATTGCATGGCATGGGGAACTTTTGCACTCTTGTAATGTTTGGTTTGGGTGGTTCAACCTTGAGGCCTCATGCATCATTTGCAAAACTTGCTGGTATGTGGGAAGGGAAGGAGAAAGGATTGCCTCTGTCAAGGTGCTTAGAATGATTGGCAAACACAAATTGTATCCTAGTGGTTGGAGGCTAACAACACAACAGCAAAAGCCACTAATGTGTTCTAAGCCTCTACAAGTTGTCACTTTGCTAAGCACTTTAAATTCATTCTTTCACTTAATCTGCAGGATAACCCATTGTAGTAAGTATTTGTATCCCTAATTGATGAACAAGAAAGCTAAAACTCAGCATTTAAGGAAGTTGCCCAAGGTGGGTGGGTAAGTGGCAGTGCTGGGACTAGAAACTAGGGTAGCTCAACTGCTGAATCACTCCTTGTTGTGAAGGGAAGGGCTGGTGAGAGACTGATGTGCTAGAATCACAGGTGGCACCACCATGAGTGCCTTGTGGTCAACATGTACTTCCTGAACCTCAATTCATGATAAGGCTTCCATGGGTCAAGTTTTCCCTTGGAGCTCACACCCGTCTTTAAGTTTCCAGGCTGTCTTCACACAGGGAAACACCTCTTTCAAAAAGTTTATAGAAGCGAATATGTGATTAGAACTTCAGCACCAAGGAAGTGTGTCTTAGAGGTCGATTTGGATAGCAGGTGCAAGAGTGTAGAATCAAATCAAGGATAAGGTACTGGTGTGGCAGAGAATGAAAATAAACTGCTTCTCCAAACGTGTCACAGCATTTTAGGTTTAAGCAGCCCTCATGACTAAGGGATTGGGTAAAATGGCACCATCTCCACTTTGAAATGTTTCACTGTTTAATAAATCAACCTCTCATCTCCTCCTTTGCAGCTGGGCACATTCCGGTCCCACGATGGGGATTATTTCATTGAACCACTACTGCCCACTGATGAACAAGAAAATGACGAAGAACAAAACAAACCCCATGTAATCTATAGGAGCAGCACCCCACACAGGGAGTCCTCAACAGGAGGGCATGCATGTGCCACCTCAGGTATTTGCTTCTTGCTTCAGCAGAGATCCCACCTCTGTGAGATGGGTTCATTGTCATGCTACAAAGGTGTAGCTCTATCACATGTTACACAGCACTACCATTTACATTGTCTTTTATTTGATAGTCAAGTGAGGTAGGTATATCTCCATTGTACTGATGTGAAAGCTAAAGAGAGTGTTAGCGACTTGTCCAGGGTTGCACAGCTAATAAGTGTCAAGATCAGAATTCAAACTCAGATAGCAGTGACTCCCAGCCCACTACGGGCAGAGTTGCCTCTTTTGCTGAAGTTGCTAATTTTTGTGATTAAGCTTTAATAATGTTCTAGGCTATTATAGCCATATCTTCAGTTAACAATTGCTTATGGTTTTTTTCTATTTATTTATGTTTTTACCATGTAAAGTTATAAAACAGTCTTACAAATGGAACTCATAAAGCTTCTATGTGTTTCTTGGAATTTTTCCTGTCCGCTTCAGGTTAGCTCATGATCTGTGGCTTCAGGAAATACAGGGTGGAAGTCTGGGTTGCACAGTCAGGTTTGTATCAGATGCATCTATGCCTACAGCTAGATTTCCTTCCATCCTAGCCAGATTTGTTGAGGCTGTAGGCTGACAGTGTTTGGCCATTGCCAGGGATGTGTCTTTCATTCTGGGCACCCCCTAAAGCTTATACTTATCTGTGTTACTCTGTCTTCAGTTTTGAAAAAACCTTTCACTGTCCTTGAAGCCTGGTTACTTTCTCTGTGGTGATAGCTTATGATTAGAAATCAACCCTCAATTTGTTCCTCTATTTTAGAATGTTTGTTACTATATATATATATTTTTAATTCTTGGACTTTCCATTTCTACAAATTTATCTTTATCCCTATTTTCTATTTTTAAAACTTGCTTTTCTGGATTAAATAACTTCTCAGGGCCTTTCTGGCCTCTCCAAATAAGATAAAAATTTAAGACCAAAAATTTAAGACCTAAAATGCTCCCCAGACAATCTCACTTGTTTCATGTCATCTCTGTGTCAGATTCTTCCACTATGACAGTGTAGTGTCCTATTCCCTCCTGGATTTATTCTTTCTAAAGTGAATCATTTAACAAAAGAACATTGGCTGTCCATAACCTGGAGTAGTGAAGTAAGTCATGGGGAGCAGCATCATAGGGCATAGCACTGTGGGACTTTTGGCTTTGTCCCATCCAATGCCCTATTCTTACTACCAGGGCTGGGTGGACTCTAATTGAAATACTCTGTCTGTTAGACTGTCTAAAGAGCCAAGGGGTGGGAGAGGGAGAGTGAATGAGGAGTGGACTTAGAAGCAATAGTCACAGCAGCTTGCATGGTGCCAAGACTGCCAACTGCTAGCAAGTTCAATGGGAAAACATTGATCATATTTTGTTGACCATGCTGATAAGAATGTTGACATTTGCTTCTTGACTTCCCAAATCTGAATTATCAAGTGCATATTTTATTCATGTGTATAAACAAATATACATACATACATACATACACATATATAACATGTGATAAAAAGGTAATGTATGATTCTTCCCTTTCTGACTTACTGATATATGTTCCAAAGATACTTAAATAATATTTTCATTGATCAGTTTGTTGACTAGTGATACTTTGTGATATTCTTCTGCCCTGAAGTGGCAGAAAACCAATATTTTTTAAAAACTACCGGTTATTACTCTTCTCTACTGGTGTTGGGCAAAGTACTCTACCCACACAACTTCACTTAATCCTTACCACAGCCTGTAGGGTGGGTAGCATTCTTAACCTCCATCAGACCATAACGAGCACCCATGTTTGCCTACCTTGTTCCATGATTCGTTTTCTCTGTGCAGGTGTGGTGTGTGTGCATGTATGTGCATGTGTGTGTGAAGGATAGAGAGAAAGAATAATATCATTCAAAATATCCTCAAGGGTTTTTTCATTAACTACACAAGTCAATGGACATTTGGTTGATTTTGGGGGGCTAGAAGACAAGTCATTGTCAAAACTTGTTAAAAACACAAAGAAAAGAGAATCTGAAAAGGTGAAGATTAAGGACAGCAGAGAATGCCTTGCTTTTTCAAAAAAGCTTATTTGGGCTCTGGTCATTATTGGTATTGGGGCCTTTAAGTGCCACATTCCAAATCACCACTACTAACTTTTGCTTTTCCTTCTGATTTTGGCTTGTTAGTGACTAGTGTTGTGGGCCCTTCCTCCATCCCGTGGCTTTGGTTGGCTCCTGCAAAGGTTGCTGCTGGACTCTGCTACTTTGGTTTCTCTCTTCCAGCTGCACCTGCATCCCTTCTCTCAGTCCAGATGCAGGGGCTCACAATACCTGGAAAGAACTTTGAAACATGACACAGTTCGCCAGTAGCCATTAGAGGGATGAACCAGCAGGTCATGGAAACTTCTGAAACCAGGTAGCCTTTGTATAGGGAGTGAAATAGGTGGGGGTGAGGGGAGTGTGGAGAAGACACTCAAGCCAGAGAGGAAAGCATCATCTCTGTAAATATCAATCCATTTATCCATTCAGCTTCAGATCTTCCTACCCTGCACCCCAAGAGCAGTGACTGATAACCCAGAGTAAATTTGAGAAGTACCCTCTGAGCCTCATACAAATGCAGATTTCTTTATTGTTGTTCTATTACAGTTGTCCCAATTTCCCCCCATTGCTTTCTCCTGCCCTGCCCACCCTCCATCCCCACCACAGTCAATCCCCGTCCGCTGTCCATGTTCTTTAAACAAACAAAACCCCTTTACTAGTCTAGAGAGATGGAGTGAGAATCACATGATTTAGTAAGTGCTCCAAGTGATTCAGAAGTTCAGCTAAAGAGTCCCTGCTAAAGTTGGATTTAAGGTACTAACTAACCACAGTCCAGAGCTTGTTGTTTGCTTTGCCCTGGACTTGGCTTTCTCCATTATTGTTCTCGGTGTCATCTCTTCTCACAGGATGACAGACTGTTTGAGCTGGAGGAAACCTCAGCAGTCAGCTCTAGGCCACCGTGCTAGTTGAGTGAACAAACCATGCTATAAATGAACAAACTGTAGTCCTGGGATGTTAAGTTATGTATTTCCAGAAGTGGTAACCTATATATTCAATACCAACCCATCAGAATTTAAGACAACTCAACCCTTGGAACAGACCCTGGGGATCCCTGCTGAGCTGTGTGTAACCCTTTAGTTGCTGGATCAGGGGAGTCTACCCAGGACAGGGCAGTGTGGCTCTTATACTCCTGCCTACAGATGGGACATAAGTCTTCCTCATTTCTGATTCTTCACATATATCTAATTTTCAAAGCAAGATTCCGAGATAATATGTTAAAATGGCATGTATAGAAAGAATCTTATAAAGTGAAAAAACTTCATGGGTTTAGAAAGACATCTACAACTTAATTTACTCATTCCTGTGTGCATTTACTCATTCAGCCATGAAGTATTTATGGAGTAACTCCTCTGTGCCATGAGGATAAAACCAGAAAATGGGGAATTATCTTTATGCCAGTTATTTATTATGTGACCTCAAGCATATTTAGATCATAAAGGAAAAATAACATTTGCCTTTCAAGGGAATAGTCAGGACTAAGTGAGTATGAAATAATGAAAGCTCCCAGAACAGTGTTTAGACACAGTAAACAATCACTGAACAGCAAATTTAAAAAAATGATTATGAAAGTAGAAATTAAAACACTACGGCAAGGGAAGGAAAATTCAAAATATCAAAACCCAGAGCTAACCAGGTTCCTGTGATTAAGCTTAGACTTTCTTGGTAACATGGTCACAAAGGGCTCATGGAACTTGGCCAAAGTCACCCTGCTAGCCAGTGGCAAGGCTGAGAGCCCTTTCTGTCTGCTTGCTTTCTCTACACGTAATGCTGCATTTGAAGATTTTATTTCTTGAATTTTCTCTTGGCCCAGAGGCTGCCCTTCTGTGCTGTCTCTGTTTTGCCATCATTGGATATGTGTGTGTGTGTGTGCGCATTTGGGCCACTTGAATCTATCCGCATGTATTTGCAATTTTCGTCCTGTTTGTAAGTTCCTCAGGATGCAGGATGGGGTGTGGGGAGTTTTCTCTTTCCTATGGTGTGCCCTGTGACTACAGGGTCCCATACACAATGGGTCCCCAGTAGAGTTCATTGAGCCTTCTTCTTGCCCTGCACACCAGGGGAGCCAAGTGTCAGGCCCATGGGATCCATTCAGGAGAGTTTGTTGCTTTTGTAAGCCACTTTCGCCCATCCCCGTCACATTGCATTTCCAGATGATCCCCCAAGTTCTATCACACAGACACTCTCTATTTGACCCTGAGTTTTGCACAAGGGAATTTAGTTGCTCTTATCGGCGAGATAGACAAGCTTGGTAGGTGAATAAAAGAAAAGCAGGGAAGTAGGCCAACAGAAAAAAGATTATTTTGTTTGCCTGGGCATAAAAGACAGTGTTTATCTGTTACTAAAATACTTCTCTCACCCTCCCATCTCAGCAAGGCCTGCTGTTTATTGTTTCTTAAGGCATTTAGGAATTATATACTGATTGACCCATTAATGCCACTTCTTTTTCTAAATATTTTATTTATTTATTTTTAGAGAAAGGGGAAGGGAAGGAGAAAGAAAGGGACAGAAGCATCAATGTGTAGTTGCCTCTTATGCACCCCCTACTGGGGACCTGGCCTGTAGCCCAGGCATGTGCCTAACTGAGAATCGAACCAGTGATCTTTTGGTTTGCAGGCCCACATTCAATCCACTAAGCTACACCAGCCAGGGCACATTAATGCCACTTCTGAGGAAATAATTGGACAATTGTGTAAAGGTGTTTATGGGAGAATACTCAATAGAGTGTTGTTTATTATGTAAAAATGGTGGAAACAACCTAATGCCCATCAATATGGGCATGTATCAACAATTTATGATGTGTGCATTGTGTAGACTACTATGCAGCCATTAAAAATGATGACATAGATGTATGTTAACAAACAGAGAAATACGTGTATTTAGTGAATGGGCAGTGATGATTCAGTATATATGGTATGGTCTCATTTTTAAAAAATAATCAAGCGTGTGTAGATATATGTGTGTAAAGAAAAATATCTGAAGTAATATGCATGAAAATGTTAATAGGATTATTTCTGGTTGGCAGGAACATAGGCAGTCTTTACCTCTATATTTTATATTCTTATATTCTTGCCATGGTTCTATAATATTTTCATAATCATTGAATGTAGTTTAAAGAGGAATGGGGGTAGTGGCATGTAGTTATTTTGTAGCCCCATGGCACTTGTCACCAGGGACCGACAGCCAGGCCAAGATCTCGTGATTTGCTTCTTTCTCTTTTTTGCAGGGGAAGGGGGGATGAGATAGTTTCAGTACCACACAGATAAAAATCCTGCTTTTAGCTACTTCTTTGGAACACTGGGCCTGATCAAAGCTGAGAGTTCCCCAAAACCCGTTTAAATTAGGCCTGTGCTTATTGGACTGACCTTGGGGATCACCATGGTTTAGTCTCCACTAGGGACTGGGGACTTTGTCCATCACCCCCATTAAAATGTACTGTCACTTCTTGGTTGGGGTCCCAAGGATATGGTCATAAAGCCTGAAAAATATAAGGTAATAATGAAAGTAATAATTTGTTAGACTCATATTATGTGCATATAGGATCTCTGTGCTATACACATTCTAAACATTATCATATGTAATCTACTCATCAACACTACAGGGTAGGTATTATTATCCTTATTTTACAGTTGAAAAAATTACAACTCAGGAAGGTCCTAGTAGGAAGTCCTAGGAACAGTTTGTCCCAGTAGGAAGTGGGGTTGACTTGAGCCCAAATCTGAATCCAATGTGCGACACTGTAGGACAAATTACCTACAAAACACAAGTAGAAGAAGCTACCATCTAAAAAATCCTTTTTTACTTAAGATTTCAGAACATCTTTTTTGACTTTCACCTAATCAAATTTCTAAATGATACAATGGCTAACATTGGTTGAACATGCATTATGTGGCAGGCACTGTCCTACATGCTTTAATGGATTATGTGTTTTAATCCTTACCTCAGCCTTGACTTTGCGCTGGAGAAAACCGAGATACAGAGAAGTCCATGAAGTTGACTTACCCAAGGTCACAAAGCTCATAAACACACCCTTTAGTCCTGATCCCATTAGAGGGCTTTTCCCCTACTGCTTTGTTGATTTGATTGTATTCACATATGAAATACTTTTTCCTGTAGGATTTTTTACAAGTCTTCCTAGAATTTGATTTGATTTGTGGAAGGCTGCTTGGTGGGATTTTGGTGGGAATTCCCACCAAAGGCTAATGACTCACTGCAGCCTTGTGTCTCCAGCATGCCTCTGGTGGAGAATACTTGTTACACATTAATCTCTCAGATCCATTAATAATTTAGCATAGATTAGATGATTAGATTAGCTGCCCAGAGAGTGGGGCCCAAATGGAGTGAGAGACAGAGCTAAGGAGCAGACAGACCTCTGAGGGGGCTTTAAGTAAACAATTCTGGGATAGCTTGAGCCTTCCGGGCAGTAACAGAAGCATTGGCTGACCTCACGGTCCTTCTGGGCCCAGGCAGGTCAGTGGTTGTTGGCTGATTAGTGATTTCGGTGAGAAGCCAGCCTGCCTCCACTTTCCCACACACTTTCCTATCCTCAGACCTTTTCCCTCAGCCTTTCAGTCTGTGAACACAAGGACAGGCAACATGTGAGGAGCCATGTGCTGGGCAACGTGCAAGCACACTGTGCGGTATTTCACTTACTCCTGGAAGAGCTCACTGGGAGGAAGATGCTCCAGGTACTTTCATTTTACAAATAAGAAAACTAAACTCAGAGAGGTCAGTGAGCCAGGACTGATTTGACTTTTAAAGATAGTTCCTGCTATTTGGGGTTTATTGTTTTGACTTAATTTCCTTTCACTTACTCCTTTTTGTACCTCATCAGTCTCTATATCTTTTTCTCAGTTTTATATTTCTCAAGGAGGTTGTGATTAATAAAGTCAAGTATAAGCAATGACCTCTAAAATCAGTAATTAAATTAAAACAGTAGTTATTAGAAAATTACTGTTTTAAGTAACTGAATTCTTGAGCTTATTTCTTCAGCTTTATCTTCTTTGTGGCATATATGTAAAAACATTGCTTTTTTGACAATGGAATCTATAGTACAGCATTCCAACAAAATGATTAAAGGATAGTAAAAAGAAAACTTCTACTTCAGGAATAGTTTCTTTTTTCATTTGTTCTTATTTCTTCATTGAGGTTTTCTTTTTTTTTTACTTTTCATTTTGTTTTTTAAAAAGGCATTTTAAAAATTAGAGGCAATGGTAAAATAAACATGCCACCTACATTTAACAGTGACAAAGAATTTTCCACATTTGATGCTTAATTTTCCTTTTTACTAGAGAACTTTAAACTATATCAGGTTGCATGACATTTCCTCTAAATACTCTAACATACCTGTCTGGAAAATGAAGATATTTTCTTATAACACTGAAACATTATTTATGATGGTCATCAAAATCAACAATAATTTCTCCTTAGTCACATAAAGAGTACCTAATTAAAAATTTTCTAGCTGTCCCCAAAATGCCTTTTTATACTCCTTTTTCTTAGACTGTGATCTAAACAAGGCCCACGCATTGCAATTGGTTATGTCTTCGAAGTAACTTCACTTGTTGTCGTTAAAACTGCTGTTGTTTCAGTTTTAGTTTTGCTCCCATGGCCCCTTTTTCCTTTCTACTTCTTTCACTCTTTGATTCACCTTTATCA
>PVKM010050504.1:0-10689 GCA_004027735.1 Carollia perspicillata
CCCCCCACTATTGGCGTCTAGTGGGTAGAGGCCAGGCATGCTGCTAAACATCTTCCAATGCTTAAGACAGCCTCAAACAAATACTTATTTGGCAGTAGTACCAAGAAACTTTGCTAACCATTTTTGACACATTCAATCAGTCATAGCACCTTCTCCATACACTGCACAAATCTTTTTTTGTTTCAGTTGCATTTTTACCTTTCTTGAAATAATAAAGCAAAATATTCTCAAATGTTGTGTATTTTCTTCCATCTTCAATATTAAAATGACTGCATAAATATTCACCAAGTTAAATTTTTTGATGTACCCCCAAATGACAGCTGTCACAATGCAATCTAACAAAATTGTTTTGAATGAAGTTAAAGACAACTAAACACTACTAGACCTATCATATAGAAAAAACAAACAAACTTTTTGGCCAATCCAATAGTTTAAACTATTGTGTTATTTTCTTTCAATGATTACAATTCTTAAAGTATATTATTAAAAATATTTTTAATCAGCTTTTATGTAGTGCTTAATATAAAACCTAAACAAAAACGTTTACCTGGAAAGCAAATATTTATTTACATTATCTTCACTTGTTTAACATTAAACTTTAATTTATATAAAACAACTTGTGTCATATATAATAAAAAAGGAAACATTTTTGGAAGTGGGGGAGCAGGATAGGTGGAGGACGATGAAGGGGGAAAAAGTGGGGCAACTGTGATAGCATAAACAATAAAATAATAAATAAGACTAAAAATTAAAAAATGAACACTATAGTATTTAGAAGAAAAGGAAATACTCATCGTGGAAACAAATTGAACTTAGCTTGTCATTAATAGCTATTAAATGTTTAGTTTAAAAATAACTAATGCAAACTATAAAATGATGAAAGCAAAGGATGACCTTTCCAAATACGGTGAAAGTGAAATATTGGAGCAACTGTTGCCATAGATACTGTATGCACTGAGAAGTCTGCTATTTCTCTAATGGTTAAAAGGTTGCGATTGCCAAAGAGGCAACAGGTTTCAACTCTGACATTTCCTTTCTTTTATAATTAAAGGTACTCACATTTTCCAAAGACGACTAAATACATTGTTTTCATTGCTTTTGTTCTGGAGTTTGAGCAGTAATACAAAAGGCCTAGAATCCGGCTCCTATCACTTCCAGGTGGTAGTTCACTGTTGAAATCTGCAAGTGAGATTACTCCCTTTCAGGTCTAGGGAAGTACTGATTACCTTTGACATTTCTGACCCAGTTTTCAAAGAAATCAAAAAGGGTGTTTTTTGTTTGTTTCCTTAGCCTTATAATTTCATACACGTCAAGTTTATCTTCAATAATGTAAGTTTAAAGAAAAAGAAGAGAAGTATGTAAATGCTGTGGACTTAATTTTTCATTCTCCCTTTGTTAAGAAGTTCAGTATAAACATATACATATGTTTTGAATTTTATTACTTTCATTTGAAATTTCCAGTAGAAGCAGATATTTTGTAGCATAAAAATCCAATTAAGCATGGCAAAATTTACATCTGTATTTATACAGTTGTTAGAAAAAAAGTTCACCTACATAATATCAAGGAAGTTTTAATGCATGCTAATATAAATTATGGTTATTAACTTTATTATTCTAATTCCAATTAGAAAAAAAATATGGGACTATTAAATAGGACATGGCTTGGAAACAAACAATGGCTTGGAAATATTTGATTCATACAAATATTTTGTATGACATATGTATTTTATGAAAAATATGGCAAATATATTACAAATAATTTAAATATCTATATCTAAATAACTATATATGTATCTATATCTATGTATCTGTATCTCTATTTATGTCCATCATACTGCATGCATGTGTGTGAGTGGGCATATATTATTATTGCATTGACTAGAACTTCAGTGACACATTGGATGAAATTGGTCATCCTTGCCTTGATCTTATCAGTAAAGTACCCAGTGTTTAACCTTTCAATGTAATGTTAACTCGTAGATTATTTGTAGATACCATATTTAAGGTTGAGGAAATCGCATTCTCTTCCTAGTGTTCATAATATAATCAAATGATATTTTATGTCAATTTACATGACTATGAATATACACTCAAATTTTAAAAATTTGGTAATAAGTGATTTATTTTGATTGCTTTTTTAAAGATTTTATTTATTTATCTTTAGAGGGTAAGGGAAGGAGAGAGGGAGAGAAATATCAATGTATGGTTGCCTTTCATGTGTCCTCTGCTGGGAACTGGCCCGCAATCCAGGCATGTGCCCCGACTGGGAATCGAACCTGCAGCTCTTTGGTTTGCAGGCCTGCGCTCAATCCACTGAGCTACACCAACCAGGGCTGATTGGTTTTTTAATGTTAAACCAACTTGCAAACTGAAGCAAACAACACTTGAGTATGACAAGCTTTTATTTTCCTGTATAGTTGGATTCAATGTGCTGAAAGTTTGGTACAAATTTTGCAGCTGTGTTTATGAGGAATATTGGTTTGTTATTTTTCTTTCTTCTTTTAATGTGTTATCTAGATTGGATATTAGACTAATGGTATTTTCAAAGAATGATTTGGAAGGTACTATATTACCAGGTTTAATACTTGTTTTCCACAATATTACTTTCTATTCTGGTATTTACCATATCCTTCTCCTTGGAGGGTATATTTTCCTTTATGTTTTATTTTGCTTCTATTGTTTGTTTTCTCTTAAGGAACAAACTAATCTCTAATATATGTGGTGCTATAGATTTCCTTCTAATTACTGATTTAGTCAAATCTCCCAAATTTTTGATGTTTTATTTTCATTTACAATGTATGTTATTATTTTTACTTTTTTTCTGCATGGATTATTTAGAAGTGTGTTTAGTTTTAATGTATTTAGGAAATTTTAATATAATTTTACATTATTTCTAATTCAATTGTATTGTGGTCAGATGTACATTTACTGTGTATGACTTGAATTATTTTCATTCATTGAGCCTTGTCTCATGGTCAAGAGTTTTTTAGAAAAATGTTCCAAATATTGAAAGTTATGTTTACTTCACTGTTTCTGGGTAAAATATCTTATAAGTATATATAATATCTTATAAATGACACAGAAAATATTATGCCATTAGTTCATATTGATTGGTAGTGCTATGCACTTGATTTTCTCTCTGCTTCTATCAATTATTTGATAAGATTGTTGAAATATTTGACTGCAGCGGTGAATTTCTCTTCTATACATATCTACTTTTTAATTTATGTATTTTAAGTTTCCGTTACTAGGTATATAGGTATTTATGATTAATATGTCATTTAAGTGAATTGACTCCTGTATCATATTTAAATAACCTTCTTTTCTTTGGCAATATTCTTTATTTCATTTTCTTTATTCATTTTCTTTAGCATGTATTTTGTCTGATATTAATGTAGCCATTCTCTTTTGTTTAGTTATTAACATGGCTGGATGGAAATCTACCATCTTGCCATTTGTTTTCCACTGGTCACAGCTGTTTGTTTTCTGTTTTTGTCTGCCTTGCTTTTGATTAAATGGGTATTTGTATAATGTTTTTTCATCTCATTTGTTCGAGTGTTAGGTAAGGACGTTTGCTGTGCTGATTTAGTGGGGTTTGCTTTGGGTCTGTGGTGTACGTGATTTCTTTAGCACAGTCTCCCTTGAAGTGATGTTACACCATCTCTCACATTGCGTAAAAACCTTACAACAGTGTGCTAGTTTCTTTTCTTTGTAACCCTCCTGGCCTTTGTGCTCTTACTGTCATATGTATTGCCTCAAAGTTTTATAGATTCTATAGTACACTGTTATTACTTTTATTTTAAACTGTTGTTTATTAAAAGAGATTTAAATTATACATTCAAAATTATTTTATATGTACCCAAAGAATAACTATATTTGTTGTTTTTCTTTTCTTTATGTAGATTCAGGTTTCTATTTGTTATCAGTCATCTTGTTTTCTGTGAAGTTGTTTTAAAAGTTTTTTGCAGTGGGATTATACTGGTGATTACATTTTCAGATTTTGTATATCTGGAAATAGCTTTATTTTCTGTGCTTTTTTGAAATATATCTTAACTATATAGAATTCAGGTTGACAGTTTGACTTTGTTTGTTTGTTTGTTTTTCATCACTTTAAAGACCACAGCCTTCTGGTTTGTATACTTTATAGCAAGAAGTCAACTCTACATCTACGGCTTGTCTCGCAGTCTCTACACATTCTGTGTTCCCCCTTCCGGCCGCCCTGCCCCACTTTGCTATTTTTTAGATTTCTGTTTATCATTAGTTTTGAGCAATTGTCCTGTGTCTTATTATAGATCCTCTTCTTTCCTCCACCTTACCTCTAGTGCTTTGGGTTGGCTGAGATCCTCGGAATTTTTGTTATTTTATTTCAGATATGTATTCTGTCATTCCCCACATGACACATTTCTTAGGCTGCTTTAATTTCTTTTGTCCACTCACTGATATTCTAGTAACATTTCTCTTTAAATTCTCTTTTCCTCTAGGTTCCATTTGGTATTGTTTTTTACTAGGTACTAATGTATAATCTTTTCCTTCACAAATCTAAATGAACTGTTAATTTAATTCAGTGTATTTTTAATATGAGGCATTTTAGTTTTTGCTGTGGACTGAATGTTTGTGTTTCCCTAAATTCAAATGCAAAACCTAATCCTCACTGTGGTAGTAATTGGGGATAATTAGATATAAGGTAGAGCTCAGTGAATGGAATTAGAGCTTTTTTAAGAAAAACCCATAGCTCTCTTGCTTTGTTTCCACCATGTGAAGGAATAGTGAGGAGGTGGCCAACTATAACCCCGGCCAGATGTTTGTTGTTTGGGCAAACTGGCTTATGAGAGATTCTTTTATAGCAGTCTGAACTAAGACAGGTTTAGTCCATTGAATTGTGAAATGGTTAATCTTTATATTTTAAAAGATTTTTTAAAGATTTTATTTGTTTAATTTTAGTGAGAGAACAAGGGAGGGAGAAAGATTGGGAGAGAAATGTTGATGTGTGAGAGAAACATTGATCAGTTGCTTCTCACATGCCCTCAGCCAGTGAGTGACCTGGCCCTCAACAGGCCAGGCATATGCCCTAACTGGGAATTGAACCAGTGACCTTTCTCTTCACAGGCCAGTGCTCAATCCACTGAGCCACACCAGCCAGAGCAATACTTTCAAAGATTTATATTCCAAATTTTCCATGAATTCTTAAATATATAAAATAAGTTATTATAACTGTCACCATCCTTATCTGGTGATTCTATTTGTGAAATTCCTGGGCTTCTTATAATTCTCCTATTTATGGATTTTGTGATGTTTTCCTACTTTTTTGCATGGCTGCTCACCTTTGTTTTAGCTTCTTTAAGTATAAAATATTTTTGTGTATATAAATATCATTGAGCTTTTTAAGGGATTCAGTTAAATCAGAAATAGAATGTTTTTTGGATCTTTTTATTTTATTTACTTTTTAAATAAATGATTTTAGATTTGCTAAAGAGTTTCAAAGTTATAATAGAGTTCCTATTTAGTTCTAATTTATCTTCCAAAAATAATATGTTACATAATGATCACATAATTATAAAAATTAAAATAAGATTTTAAAATTATTATTAACTAAACATAGAACTATTAAAATTTCACCAGTATTATCCTATTGCTTTTTTTGCATGTGTTTGTGTTACTGAGCAAACCAGGGTTCGGCCACCAGGAGCCCTTACACATGATCCAAGCATTAGTGTTGAAGGAAACAGGTTTTTATTGACAGGGTTCTAACCAGGGGGTGCTGAGAGCACTCCTGCTCAGAACCCTCCTCTCCCATGAGACCCAGAACTTTCCTCATTTCCTAAAAGGCTATAAACTAAAACTGTGCTTGGAGGTTCCCCATATCCTTATCTGTCCATTAGCTGATGATGCAAATAGACCTCCATCCCCTCTGGCATGTGCACTTGTGGGTTTCAGAGTCACCATCCTCTCATAGCTGCTCTCTCCTTCACAATCTGAGATGAGCTGTTCTCAGCCTCCACGTAGTGTTTGATGAAAACATGTGCCACGTTACACTGGATCATGGAGGAGTCCAGGAAGGCACATGTCCCAAGAGATGACTTCTCCACACGTCCTTCGGAGCAGCAGAAGTCTGCAACTCGGCATTCCTGGTCACAGCTCAGCTCTAAGCATCTCTCACAAGTTGGGTGGCCAGGCAGGTCCCTGCAATTCTATCATCTCCGCCATCATCTTCTCCAGGCAGACCTCCTCTCTCACTGCAGACCTTGTGGCTCTCCCACTCCTGCGCTCCATCCTGCCCTAATTTGACTGCTTAGCCTGGAACTGCTATGGTGCATTAGTGTCTGCCATTTTTGTCAGTGCCCCAGTGGCTTTTACCCCCTTCTGACTGCCATCTTTAGTCATGGCAGGAGTTCCTGGTGACACAGGGGCATCTGTGGTGGGCATCTCCCCTGAGACCTCTCACACAGGGACTGTATGAGCTCCTCCCTGGCTATGTCATGAGTCACTGCATGTGGTTCTCAGAGTCACTTACAAAATTAGCCCTGGGTGGCAGCCCTCTTCCTCTCAGGAAGGCACAGCTATTAACTTGCCTTTTGCTATGCAATGTATCCTAAATACTGTACCATCTGCTCTCCCTGCCTCCAACCCTGCCTCAAGGCAGGATTGTGGGGGGAGTTCTAATTTCTGGTGACCCATGCTCTGCACCCTGTTACATTTGTTTCTCCCTTTACTCAGGTACAACTGAGGGTGTCCATTTTATTTCTAAGATTTGTTAGGTAGGACCAGAGACAGTTTAATTTAGGGCTAATATTTTTCAACTACTGAGTTAAAATTTGAGTAATCTACCCAATGAGGCTTGATTTATGAGATTTCAAACACTGATCTGAAAATGAACTTTATCTGGCCCTTTGTGAGCTTTGGAGTTTATTTGCTCTACTCTTCTTAAGTTCTTTCCCCAAACTTTAGTAGTTTTCTCATACACATATGCTAATCAGCATTCAGCTGAAGACTTGTAAAGGGTTCTCTTCAGATCTCTGAAGCTTTCTTTCTGTGTAGCTAGCTTTCTTGCCTTTGGAACTCTGCTGTGTGAAATCTAGCCTTCTTGGTCTTTCCAGACATCCAACTTTGTCTCATCATCTCAGTGAGATTCACCTTGGAATCTGAAGCTTGGAAATTATCTTGGGCAGTAAGCATGGGCAATTGTAAGTCTCACATTTTTGTGTCCTATTTCTTCATGATCAATGTCCTGATGTCCAAAGTCTAGAAAGTTACTTGTATTTAGTAGGTATTTTTTATGTTTTAAATATTTTCAATGTTAAGATTGCAAATCTGGTCAATAATACTTCATGTTTTAAAAGGTTAGAAGTCATATTTTTAAATTTATATTCATCGAATAATGAATATGTCTGCCTATGTCAGGCAACTCAGAAGTTCATACAGAAACTGTAAATTTTTTCAAAATAAATTTTAAGCTTGGTAGGAATTTTTACAGTTTAATTGAATTCAGATGAAGGTAAGTATCTCCAGTATCTTACTCTGCAGACATATAATGAAAGAGAGGTTCATCAGAACTTCTACCCTGCTGGTATCCAAATTTGCTTTCTAACTCTATGTCATTTATTCTATTAAGTTTTAACTCCATGTTACTTGGTATTAGACAATCACTTACAAATGAAATAGATTAATTTTTCATTTATTCTCAAATTTAAGATTTCATTTTTAATATAACCATGCCATAGTCCAGAAATACTGTATATACAAGACCATTTAGTAGTTCTGGAGAATATGGGTTCCCAATGTTTAATCTGCCATACAGCTAGAAGGAAAGCCTTGATATAATTTTTCTAATGCTAAATCACCCCAGTTCTATGGGTGAGAGGTAAAGGAGTAATACTCTTATGATGATAATTTGTTTTACTTATGTATATTACTGGTTTTGGCTTCCTAAAAATTTGTTAAAATTTTTTTACTCTATTTCCATAATTGGAAATACCCTTGTCTGGTTTTGATAACAACACATAAAAGACTGTATAAAGTTTATACATATATTTATAATTGTATAAAGTTTATACGTATATTTATACAACCATGTTTAAGTTATAAAAACTTGTATAAGATTTTATAAAGTAGGTACTGCATTTAACTTCAGCCTCAGAAAACATTTTCCTGGAAACTTTTACATGTGGATTTCAGTTTAAGGTTCACTGTATTAACTAAATTTTAAGATTTATGTCATTTTTCATATGTAGTTATATATCTTCACATAGTATATGAGGTCTATCCAGAAGGTATCCAGCCATGTAATATGAAAAAATAAGACATTTATTGAAGGGACCAGATACAAGAAACATTGTCATAGGACAATGATGCCTCAGTCTCCTTCAAAGCAGGCACCTGGGGACCTCACACAGTTCTCCCAATAGCCATCAGCTGTTCGATTGTATTTTCCTGAATCTCATCGATGGTCTGATATCTCTTCCCTTTCAAAGGTGATTTTAGTTTTGGAAAAAGGCAGAAGTTGCAGGGCACCAGATCTGAGCTGTAAGGGGAGCTGAGTCACCTGGATGATTTGATGTTTGTCAAAAAATTCTGCATGAGCAGGCATGTTGTCATGATGAAGCTGCCAATCACCAATTGCCCATGTCCTTTGGAATCATCCAAATAGTTTCAATGGAAGAATGTTACACCTTAACATAAAATCTGATGCAGATTCATTGCTTTACTTACTCTGTCATTTTGAATGCAATGGCCACACAGTACACATGCTCACTCAATGTTATCTGCTACCCCCACCACTGACTAGCACAGTGAAGTCATCATTGTTCATGGATGCACATTCTAGTGCACTCTTCTTGGCTGCCAGGTTATTACATCATTGTCTTGTGAACTATTCTCATTCTAGTAACAATGGCTGGACATTTTCTGGACAGACCTCTTGTATATCTTCATATACAAATATTCATAAATATCTCAATCTCTTCCTGCATATGCAGTAGTAATATATTTCATCAATATACTTGTACCTATATTTAGATCTCTTACTCTCTCTATGCATACATACATATACACACACAGAGTAAATTCACTCTCTACTAGACATAAAATTCGATGTATCACAAATATATTAAAATCAATAAGTTACTAAATTCATCAATTGAAATATTTTTTCCACTTCTTCCACTTATGGCACTATGATTTTTATCACAGAGATATGTGAATATTCCTACCTCTTTCTTCTCTCTCTTTCTCACCTTTATACTATTGCCAAATTCCATAAATCTCAAAAATATGTTTCTAAATCACCACCTAGAAATATATAAAATATGTAAATGTCTTCATCATCACTGCTAATTTTTAAGGTTTACTTGCTAATTGCTATCTCATCTGTTACAGTAAAATTAGAGAGATGCCCTGAACTGAAATATGATCATATCATTCACTTCATTAAATTGTTCAGTTTTCAATTTTTTTTAAATATAATTTTTCCAACCTTATAATTCTCAAATTTGTCACAGTTGCACCCAAATCTCTGCCTTCCATCAAGCTATTTCTACTTCCTGGAATACTACCTTCTGAAACTCTAATTTACCTTTCTTTTCCTCAATATCATAATTTTCTTTAAATGTCAGAGGTGTCTCTCACATTTCTTAAATATTTGGATTTATGTTTTATAATTCATATAATTTATTTAGCATAATACCAGTAAGACTTCATGAAAAACATGCTTTCTGTTGGGTGTAAGGATTAAAAGACTGATAGAGTTTAAAATAAGGATGTGGGAAAATCTGGGAAGTAGTTGGAAGTAAGCTTGAAAAAAGATTTTTCTGACATACTTTGAAGATTATTAAATAGTTAAATGATAGAAAGAGAATTTGTCAGAGCCTGCTGAAATTTTTGGCAAGGGATTAAGTCAGTATCAATTTAATGCAATAAAATACTAATACGAAGCTGTAAAAATAATATATATGATATATACTTACATATTAGGTTGTAAAAAGTATCCTGATATATCTTCTGAGGAGGAAATTATAGTATGTGTAGTGATTCTTCACATCTCTCATTCTACTGAAATTAATTATTGGCTTTTTTTCTCTCATAATCCCAAAATTTTGTACAAAACTATTATATAGATAATTAGAGCACATATATTTAGAGAAGAATCTAGTAACCCTCCAAGTGTAAAATATAATAAGTTTGTTGGGAAATATACGAATAAATGTTTAATTCTTCAATGTAAGAACTAAAGTATACAGTCATAAATTACAAATTATTTGAACTGTAATTTATATCTAATAGCAGTGTACAGATAAATCCAAAAAGGAAGCTACTCTAGTGAATCACTTTTTCTTGGCCAAGCAGTCTTTGGGAAAACTGTTATCTTAATTAACTCAAATAATGGTTTGCAGATGTCAGAACCTAAGGCAAGAAGGCCATCCTGGGAACGCTGAATTCTGCAGTGTGTACTTTAGCAAAAGCTTTTTAACAGCAGGTGTGATATGCGGAACTTTCATCAAAAGCATTGGGGAAGATGAATTAGGAGACTTGAGCTTTATCCTTCAAGCTAAACACCATTTGATAATCTAAGTCATGATTTTTGGAAAGTGACTTACAGTAACATCTGACTAAAAAAGTCCAGAGTTTGCACTTTTCTTTAAATAAATTGTCTCAATTTCTGAAGGGTATTGATGAATTCTTTTTAGAAACAGTGAA
>PVKM010050505.1:0-10723 GCA_004027735.1 Carollia perspicillata
CTGATGGACAGACCCTTGCCCCAAAGTGGAGGCCTCAGATATTGCACCCAGGAGACAAAGACTGAACGGGGGCAAAGGCGGGTGGAGTGGGGGCTTCATGGCTACAGGCTGGGAAGTCTCTTCTGACAGTTCCATTTTTGGGGGGAAAACAGGAGCGATGATAAGAGGGGAGCGGGGAAGGCTGCCGGCCCTGACGTCTGGTGGTTGCTGCAGTCCCCCCTTCAGGGCGCTCGCCTCCCTTCTGAAAGCAAAGCCTTGGTGAGCTGAGTCTTTACCAGCGGATTTCCAGAAAGTTCCCTCCTTGCTAATGCAGTTTGCAGAATGCTGCTTTCTATTTAATGAGTTAATGGGCTTCTACCTGGCACAGCCTGTCCCTACTTCTTCCTGTCTTCTGCTGCTGTGACGGAAGCGGTATTTTAGCAGAAAGAATCAATTCAATTCAATGACTCAGTTCAGCAACTATTTACTGAGTATCGCGTGCCACGCACTTCCGGCCCAGTGTCTGAGCTGCAGGCCACTCCTCTCGCCCAGCGCCATCAGTTTTCATGTGACATAATTAATTGCCTCCTGAGAGTGGTACTGTCTCCGCATGTCATATATCCAGGTCACCGTCTCTGCATGTCATGGGCTCCAGGGGAGGTCACGGTAGCTCCCCATCCTGCGTGGAGGGCCTTGTGTCTCTGAGGGGAAGGGGGAGAGGAGAGAAAATAAGCTTAGATGGCCTCTCTCCATTTTGTTCCTGGATGGTTATGTTGGAGGGTAGGAGTCTTCATTTTATGTCAAATAAAGTTTAGAGACTTAAAAAGCCCTATTTCAAAAAGCAGATGAACATTGGGACTCACATTGTTTATATTTTCCTGACAGACACCTAAAAAGAAATTAGGGTTTCACTAATTCTTCTTGCCCTACTCTCTCTTTGGTCTGACTTATTTTAAAATTCTGTTACATGCTTCCTTTTGGAGACCACCTGAAGTCCCCCTTTCAAGAGAGGGGTATGTGGATAAACAAAATTTCGCTCATCCCAGGGCTTTGCAGACTCCTTGCTCAGGTATTCCCTTCTCCAGTGCCAGCTTCCCTCAGACCCAGGGGAGTCCCCAGGCGCTGTCCCAAACCTAACGGGCAGTGACAGTCTGTCTGTCACACAGACCGGAGCCAGCATTGGCCAAGCATCCTGGACCTAGGAACAGAAACTGGAGAACCCCTGTCAAAAGGAAAGATGGACAGAAGGTTTCTGAAATGCCAGGAGCTGTTCCGACAGGCAATTATTTTTCTCATTCAACCCAACATTCAGAGCTTGGCAGTGGGTTGGCCGGGAAGCACTCCTTCCCTTATCTCAGACACCGTGGCCACTTCCGCCACTGGGGCTCGGAGATTAGACTGGAGCCGGGAGCTTTGCCCAGCACGACTGCCGCAGCCTGAGCCCAGGAGAGGCTGGGGGTGGGCGGGAGCCACCTTCTCGGCCAAGTGGCCTGCCGTCCAAGTGGGTGTGCAAAATGTATGATCGAGACCCTGGGACTTGGAGTGGACCTAAATGTTAAATAAGGACAGAAATAATCAGAGCAGAGATCTTGGTCCAGTTCCTACCATCTATTCTATTTCAAGAGCATGTCAGCTTTCCATTGGGAAAGGGACCAGGTTTTCTGGTGCAACGATATGGTAGGAACTCTCTGCTTTTCTTTGTTCACATGGTGGTTTATCTAGGCACAAATGCAGGGCTAGTATTTTAAAACGCTCATGGATTTTAGACTGATAAAACTTATCTTCAGTGTGACATGTTGCCAAGGAGCACTCCCTTCTTGGACGAAACTGCATGAACAATCACAAAGTCTTCCCCTCTCTATGATCCACACCCTGGCACGTGCCTTTGCAGCCCCTCCCATCAAGAGGCGGAGTCAGAATTTCCCTCCTTTTCAGGCTGATAGTCCGTTGTCTGTACACAGTACAGATTGCTTGTCCATTCATCGTGGATGGACGTTCGGGTTGCTTCCACACGATCGCTGTTGTGAATGGCTGCTTTTCACGTGGGCGTACAACCACGTCTTCGAGAGCTGCTTCCAGTTCTTTCGGCTGTACACCCAGAAGTGGAACTGCCGGGTCATGTGATAATTTCATTTTTAACTTTTTAAAGAACTGCCATATTGCTTTCCATAGCGCCTTTACCAATTTATATTCCCCCCCACAGTGCACGACAGTTCTAATTGCTCCATATCCTCACCAACATGTGTCATTTCCTGGGTTGTTTATTTTTCTGTAGTAGTCACCCTGATGGGCATAGGGTGGTATGTCATCGTAGTTTTGATTTGCATGTCGCTAGTGATTACCTGTGGCGAGTATCTTTTCACGTGCTCATTGGTCATTTGTACATCTGCGTCAGAGAGATATCTAGTCAAGTCTTTCGTCCCTTTTGAACTGGGTCCTTTTTTGTTGTTGAGTTTTAAGAGTTCTCTGTGAATGCTGGATATCAATCCTTTATCAGACACATGATTTGCAAATGTTTCCTCCCTTTCTGCGGTCGACTTTTTACTCTGTTGATGATGTCTCTTGATGCACATTTTTACATTTGTATGAAATCTAACTTGCCAGGTTTTTTTTCTTTTGTTGTTTGTGCCTATGGTATCATAGCAGAAAAAAAATAATTGCCAAATACAATGTCAAGGAGCTTTTGTCCTATGTTGTCCTCTAAGAGTTTTACAGTTTTAGGTCTTACATTTACAGTTTGAATCCATTTGGGGTGAATTTTTGTAAGTGGTGTTAGGTAAAGGTCTAACTTCATTCTTTTACATCTGGGTATCCAGGTTTCCCGCCCCATTTGTTGAAAAGACTGTTCTTTCCTGATTGAATGATCTTGCCACAAATTACACGCCTGCACGCTCTCTATATACATATATATGTATATATGTGTATACTTATTTCTGGGCTAAATATATATATATTTATTTATTTATGGGCATCAATTTTCGTCCATTGGTCTCTGTGTCTTTATCAAGTATCACACCGTTTTGATTACTATAGTTTTATAGTAAGTTTTGAAAGCAGAAAGTGGGAGCCCTCCAGCTTTGTTCTTTCTTTTTGGAGAGTGTTCTGTCTATTTAGGGTCCCTTGAGATTCCATCCAAATTTTAGGATGGGTTTTTCTACATCTGCAAAAAACAGCCTTGGGATTTTGATAGGGGTTGCGTTAACACTGCAGACCACCCTGTGTAGTATTGACCTCTTAGCAGTACGAAATCTTTCAGTTCATGAACATGGAATATATTTCCACTGACTTATGTCTTCTTTAATTTATTTCAGCAATGTTCTAGAGGTTACACTGTACAGGTTTTTGCCTCCTTGGTTAAGTACTGAGTGTTTTATTCTTTGTGATGCTGTTCTATATGGCATCATGGTGTATATTGTTTTTGTGATTTCCTTTTCAGTTTGTTCATTGTTAGTGCATAGAAATGCAACAATTTTTGTGTGTTGACTTTGTATTCTGCTACTTTACTGAATTTATTTGTTAATTCTCATAGTTTCTCTGTGGAATCTTGAGGGCTTTCTACGTATAATAGCATATCATTTGTGAACAGATATAATTTTATTTCTCCTTTCCAATTTGGGTGCCTTTTTTTCCCTTAACTAATCACTCTGTCAAGGACATCCTATACTGTGTATAATAGAACTGGCAAAAATTAAGCACTCTTGTATTATTCCTGATCTTGAAGAAAAATCATCAGTCTTTCACCATTAGTATGATATTCACCATGATTTTTTTCATAGATGGCCTTTATTATGTTGAGGGTTTACCTTTATATTCCTAGTTTGTTGAGTGGCTTTATGATGAACAGGTGTGAGATTTTGTCAAATTGTCAAATGTTTTGTTAAAGAAAACATTGATGTTATCGTAGGGTTTCTCCCTCCTTCGTTAGGTTAATGTGGGGGATTAGTGTTCCCCTCCTTCCTTCGGTTAATATGGTGGGTTAATGTTCACAGGTTCAACCATCCTTGGGCACAAGGAACTCGGTTCACCTGGTCATGGTTTTCTAAAATGCTAGATTGTGTTGCTGGTATATTATTGAGGACTTTTTGGGTCAATGTTCATAATGACTGTTAGTCTGTAGCTTTCTTTTCTTATAGCATCTTGCCTGGTCTTGGTATCATCTGTAAAGCTAGAATGAGTTAGAAAGTGTCCGATCTAGTTGGCTTGTGGTTGTTGAAGTCCTCTGTTTCCTTACTTACCCCCGTGTGCTTGTTCTATTCATTATGGAGAATGGGATGGGGTACTGAAGCCTGCAACTATTCATGTAAGACTGTCTCTTTCTCCCTCCAAATCTGTCAGCTTTTGCTTCATACATTTTGATGGTCTATTATTTGATATATAAATGTTTATAATAGTTATATGTTCATGCTGTATTTAACCTCTTATCTGCATATAATGTTCTTCTTTCTCTCTTATAATTTTTTAGTTAAAGTTTATTTTGTGTGATATTAGTGTAGCCACTGTTGCTATCTTTTGGTTACTATTTGCATGAAATATCTTTTTCTATCCTTTGATATTTAAACTATTTGTGTCTTGGATCTGAAGTGAGTCTCTTGTGGATAGCATAGTTGGATCACATGTTTTTCTGTCATTATGTCAATCTGTGTCCTTTAATTGGAGGGCTTAAACCATTTACAGTTAAAATAATTCGGAGAAAGAGGAACTCCTGTGTCTTGCTGCTGGTTTCTGAATGCCCTGTAGTGTCCTTTGTCCCTCATTTCCCATCTCACTGTCTTTCGTTTGTGTTTTACTCGATATTCATGTCTTTCATCAAAGTTGGGAAGCTTTCAGCCATGATTTTGTTGAATATTCTTTCTGGCCCTTTCTGTCTTTCCCTTTTGGGACTCCGATAAGGAGTCCTTAAGTTCTGTTTATTTGTCCTTAGCCTTCTTCCTTTCAGTTACTCAGACTGGCTGGTGCCCTTGCCCTGTCTTCAGGTTTGTGGATCCTTTCTTCGGTCTGCTCACATCTGTCTCGGAGCAGTCAAGTTTCCAGTTCAGCTGTTGTACTTTTCAGGTCTGGACTTGCGTTTGGCTTTCTTTTTAGGTTTTCTATCTCTTTAGTTGTATTTCCATTTTGATCACATATTCTTTTATTGACTTTCTCCACATCTTCCATCAGTAATTTGAGCCTCTTTTATACAGTTGTTTTCAAGTCTTTGTGTGGCATTTCTGCAGCCAGGTCTTTTTTCAGGGACTGTTTCTATTAATTTATTTTTTCCCTTTGAGCAGTCTATAATTTCCTAGGTTTTTTATACCTCATGATTGCTGTTCGTGGTGAACAGTGGACATTTGAATCTAATAATGTGGTAACTCTGGAAATTAGATTCTTTCCCTTCCATAGGGTTTGCTATTGATTGTGGGTTTTTTCTGTTTTTTTTTTTTTAATAATTTTTATTTTTTATTGTCATAGGTTCTCCCTGTGCAAAGGGTCAGCTGAGGTACAAACATAAGCTCTCCCCAGGCCCTTCCAGAGTCCCCACCTTTTCCTGAGCACGGGTGATTGCTGTCTAACTCTCCCCCACCTGGAGCTGCTTTCGAATGTCCTAGTCTTTAATGTCAGTCCCTTAAAAGGTGAAAAAGAAAGAAACAATGACAGGAAGGGATGCACTGGCCTTTTACATGGCACGGCATTTCACAGGGTGGGGAACGGGAGCAACACCAGTGGCCGCCTGCCTCTGTGTGGTCGTATACAACAACCAGCACTCAGAGCACCAACCCCTGTTACCTGGAGGACAAGGTTACTCTTTCCCATCCTGACTCCTGGAATCTGTGTCCAGCTGCCCCTGGAGCCCATGGACCACTCCTGCCACAGGGCTGAGGGTGGGAGATGGTGGCGGCTGCTGTACTAAGAGCTGAAATTGACAAAAATTAAATGAAATTGATGACCCTGTCTTTCTTCTAGAAGTTGTACGCTATCAGGAAATCCCAGAGCTCCAAACTAGTTACCTCAGACGGATTTGGCCAGTGTAGTTTTTTTCTAGGTTGGGGGACAGACTCCTGGTGTTTTTTCATCTGCCACCTTCCCATCATCTTCTCCCAGGAGAGTTAATATGAGCTGTCAGCTATGAACAGCGGTCACAGCCTTCCGAGCTATGTTTATATGTCCATCTGGTACTAAACCACCTATGGCCACAGCCTTCTTGGGTTCCCATCAGTGCAAAAACTTATGGAAGAGACTGCTAGCTTTTCTCCAAGATCCATTCTTACCTTTTCAAGGACTGCAGCCAGATGCTGAGTGATTCAAATGTTGTCCCACTACTTACTCGCTGTGTAAACCTAGACAAATCGTTACATTTCTCTGCTCGCATTTCCCCATCTGCAAAATAGTGAGACTTCTAGAATTTCCCTGGCTGTTGTGAGGCTAAGATGATAAAACAGTAAAAGTTTACCATTCATAGTAACTGGAATCCAAAAAACTAAGTCACATACCGTATAGGTCAAAGTTTAGCAAGGTGAGTGGAATGCAGGGAAGCCTGTGCAGAGAGCTGGCCAGGATTTTGAGGGAAGGGCTATGCAATATAAACGCCCCCTGGCCCTGCCTCAGATAACAACACGTGATACCATCTGATGTCATGAACATCAGCGGGGATCACAGGCCGGCAATTCCTGGAATATCTCGGTTACTTGGCGCCTGTTCCGTCAGCCTGATCCAGAGAGGACACTGGGCAGGGAGAATCCGAGGATTCTGGGATCTGACCTCTGATCCCTCCACGTCCAGAGATGGGGCTGCCTGCTCTCTCCCGGCTTGGGCTCCCTCTCTCTGCCGCCCATGCCTGTAGGGAAGGCCCACGCCACTTTCCCCCTCCGTGGGGAGAGTCCAGTGTATGGGGTGAGCTATTTTCAGCCACGCCAATGAAGGCCATCTCCTCCAGTAACAACAGAACCTGGGGGTCTGGGGGCAAAGCAGGCTGCTCCAGGAGCTACTGGTTTAGACTTTTACATAAGCAAACTAACTGTCTACTTACTTAAGCCACTGTTATTTTTATCTCTGGCAGTCAAACCAGTATTCTAACTAACAGCCCTGTTTTCATAATTAATATCAGCTTCAGGAGTACGTAGGGAGACTGAACGTGTTTGTTTCTTATTGCCGCTATAACAAGGGACCACAATGTAGTGGCTTGAAACAACGAGATCTATTGTCTTATGGTTCTGGAGGTCAGAAGTCTTAAGATCCAGGTTTCAGCATGGCTGTGTCCCTGCTAGGGGTGCTCTGGGAGGCTGTGTTTCCTGCCCCTCCGGCTTCTGGAGGCCACTCACGGCTGCTTCCTCTGGCTCCAGGGCCAGCCCTGGTGGGAGAGCCCTCACATCACACCCCCACCCTCCCTTCCAGCCTCACATCTGCCCCCGACTCTGTTTCTGCCTCTCCCACAGACAAGGACCCTTGTGACTATATCGGGCTCAGCTCAGCAATGCAGAATAATCTCTCCATCTTAGGGCCACCTGATTGGCCAACTTAAGCTCATCTGCATCCTTAATTCCCCTTTGCCATGCTGCCCACATATTCACAGATTCCGGGGCACGGATGTCTTTAGAGGCCATTATTCTGCTACCACACTAAATAACCGGACTTTTAAGAACCCCTGCTTCTTCCAGGGCACTGAAGCCCTGGAACTCTTTTTAAAGATTTTATCTATTTATTTTAGAGACGGGAAGGGAGGAAGAAGGAGAAGGAGAGAAACATCGACGTGAGAGAGAAACATCAATCAGTTGCCTCTCACACATACCCTGACCAGGACCAAACCTGCAACCCCGGCAGGTGCCCTGGCAAGGAACCGAACCTGCGCCCTTTAGCTTTGCGGAATGATGCCCAACCTACTGAGCCACACCGGTCAGGGCTGAAGCCTGGAAATTTAATGTCCTTGACTTACTGAGCTTCTATGGTTCTGATTCCCACACTCTAAGTAACGTTAGTGTTAGATAATTACAGACCATACAAACCAGCGCAGTTGACCCTTAAACAACCCAGGTGGGGGGTCAGGGGTGCTGAACCCTCCGTACAGTTGAGAATCCACGTATAACTTTTGACTCCCATAAAACTGAACTCCTCATAGTTCACTGTTGCCCAGAAACCTTGCAGATGACATAATCAGCCCATTAGCACATATTTTCTAGGTTACATGCATTTATACTGTATTCTTACCATAAAGTAAGCTAGAGGGAAAATGCCATTAAGAAAATCATAAAGAAGAGAAAATACATTCACAATATTTATTGAAAAAAATTGTGCGTAAGTGGACCTGTGCATTGCAAACCTACACTCTTCAAGGGTCACCTGAAGAGATGAAATCCTATTTTCCTCCAAAACTCATCCTCCCTCAGTCCCCCCGGGCTTGTAAAGCTTATTTTATTTTTTATTTTTTTGGTTGGTTGATATTCTTGCGTCAAGCTGTTTACAAGCTGTGAGCCTCCAGCTCTCTCAAGCTAATAATAGAGCCTGGGTCACATAACAGGAGAAAGTCACGGATTGAACCAGGTTCTTCTATTGCAAATCCAAGAATTCTAACTGCATCCCTGGACTGCATGGTGGCTGCGAGGCAGGATGACGCCGTGGAGAGGCACACACACGCGTGAGGCTGAAAGGACTGGGGGAAACCGCCACTACCATTTATTGCTTATTATTTCAGCTCTCTCAACCTCAGTTTCTCTTCCTCGTTTGCAACATTTATTTCTTACATACACTGTAGAGCTCTAAGAAAGATGACAGGTGATACAATAAAACTGTCTCATAACTGATGTCCAACAAACAGTAGCTATTATGACTATTTACCCTTCAAGCAGGTGCACTCAATATGGCACACAGAAATTAATTAGTAAAATTCTGTGGCACACCAAAAAATATATCATGGTTTTGGCCTACGTTTCACAAAAATAGGCATCATTTTTATGCATTCACACCAGACACCTATGGTTGGATTGGCTGTGATCATTTTTTTTTTATTCGGCAACGTAAGGGAAAACAGGTCAGTGCCTGACTCAGGAGTCGGGGGCTGGATGTCCTAACAAGCCCTGCAGCACAACGGTTGCAAATCGCTGTGATAGAGTCTGGTAACTCCCATGCTGGCCTCGGGAGCAGTTACAGGAGCAGAAAACACAAGGCCTGTGTTGGGAGGCAGTTGGTGCCTAACTTTCAATGATGGGGGAAAATTGGGACATCTGTAATAGAACAACAACAAAAAAAAGAAAGAAAAAAATACCAGAAAGAAAGATGGCTGGTGTGGCTCAGTGGGTTGAGCTCTGGCCTGTGAACCACAGGGTCGTCGGTTCGATTCCCAGTCAGGACACATGCCTGGGTTGCAGACCAGGTCCCCCCTAGGAGGCGCACGAGAGGCAATCACACATTGAAGCTGCTCTTCTCCTTCTCCCTCTTCCCCTCTCTCTAAGTCCACAAAGGCAAAGAATGTGCAAAGAATGCAAAGTCATGGCGTCACACCCAGCACTGACCTCTGGACCTCACTAACAATGTCATGGCCATTCAGCCAGGTCACTTTCAATGTTTCCTTTGGAATCAATGTGTTGGGAGCCCAAAGACACTATGAACTGAAACAAAATGGCAGGCAGCTGATTGGAAGAGCAATTACACACAGAACAGACAGGAGGCAGTCCCTCTGGCCATGGAAACGGGCCGAAGGGAAGCGTGCAGTACAATGGGCTCAGCCAATTGCTGACTTATTGCCCCTCGAATGCCAGCAGTGCCGAGCTGGCCACCCAACCCTAACGAAAATCTCCACTCTTGTTCCAATACTTTCTGATACATTTGCTTTGCGTCTTTCTCTTTGGGAACCGACAGGGGAGGTGCAAGTGGAGTCCCACGGCAGTGAATCGTACGATGAGACTGTACCATCATCCACCAGATCCCAGTGGGACAAATTACACGTCAACCAATGATTTCCTAACAGAACTGACTTCCATTGGGGAAAGGGACAAACGGCGGCAGCGTCCCCCTTCTCAGGAGCATCCTGTCATGCAGAGTGATGGGCTGGAGTACATCGGGGGGTGTCACGCGCAGCAACTGCTGACAGAGACAGGCCGTGAGCGAGAGGCTGCCCATGGTGACGGCTCCCCGCGGAACCGGAGGGCTGGGACGGTGAGCCTGGGGAGGCTGGCTGGCATCCGTTTCCGATCTGACGGGGGACTGTGGGGGACTGGCAAGCTCGCACTCCGTGGAGAGTGACAGGCCATCTCCGATGCCGCAAACACAGAGGGGGTGTTGTGAACGTGGGGCGTGAATAGTTTGGGGATCCAGGGCTCCTCGTTGCTAGGGAAGCACCACCATGCCAGCCGAGAAGCACGCAGAATCGAGCCTGCGGAGTTGTCACACAGTGTCCCACGGCGAGGCTCCGGTGTCAGAAACGAGCTGCCCACCATCTGAGCAAAAGTTTGAAAACCAGAGAAACGAAGCAGGTGTGCTGATTGTACTCCCATGTCCCTTCTCATTCCCTCATGGCTCGTGACGGTAGGAAATGGATTAGAATTATTTCTGAAGGCAGTAGCGTGAGAGGTCATTACAGAAACAACCTGCCTTCCCAGTCTTCAGGCTTTTGCTGCTTCTGTGACCCCGGTTGTCACTTTCCACTGCTGTTGCGGCGTCTCCAGAGGGAGGCTTCCGGAGAGCTCAGCACGTGGGCGAGTTTCACTTTGAAAACAGGCGCCTCCGCTCTTCGCTGGGCTGGCAATGCATCGATCGGGTTGCTGCAGGAGCAGGACCT
>PVKM010050506.1:0-10701 GCA_004027735.1 Carollia perspicillata
CCCCCCATGACCTCCACCCATGCCTCATCCCCAAGTCTTAAAGAGGAGGCATACCACACCAACATTTTAGCTCCCATCTGCTCCCGCTTACCTTCTCTCTACGAACTCTGTGCCAGCTGATGTTATCCCTGAAATACAGTCATCCCCTCCTGCCTGGCCAACTTTCTGCCAGCCACAAAAACCCAAAGCCCAACTTCAAAGATCACTGTATGCCAATGGCTCCTCCAAATTTATCTCCAGACCTGACTTCTCAGCAATTTTATTCCCACGCCCTCTACTGCCTGCTGGCCTCCAGCAAC
Source organism: Carollia perspicillata (assembly GCA_004027735.1). NCBI lineage: Eukaryota > Metazoa > Chordata > Mammalia > Chiroptera > Phyllostomidae > Carollia > Carollia perspicillata. Next base: position 300 of record PVKM010050506.1, read on the forward strand.
TCAGATGTCCACCAGCACCTGTGCTTCAGCCAAAAACTGGCCTCGTCAGTTACATACCACGCACGTCCTTGTCATGCCCGAGCCACCTCAGTGGTCTTCCTCCTCCTGCTGTATTCATCCCTCCCCACAGAAATGCTAACCAGCCTTCACACTTGAACTCAAATGATCCCTCCTCCTCAGTCTTTCCTCATCATCCTACTCATTCTTCTGAATTCTTTCTGTGCCAGAAGGTACCCCAGTAAGTATAACCCACCCCATTCTGCTCTGCCTTAGTTCTTTCTGGGCACTTCTTCTTTCCACGGCCTGACCACAAAGGACACGTATAGCATAACCTCTTTCGGGTGGCTCTTACTCACTTTCATTCCCACAGCGCCGTGGAGTAGCTGAAAAAATACACAGTGCATAAATGAATGAATCACTTCTTTATATAGACAGTGCCTGTGAACCAGTTAGGTCATAACTTTGCCATAACCATATCTTATTTACAAAATAACTAGACCAGGAATAATTGTAACCTAGGTTTTAATTTCTTTTCCAAAAAAACCTTAATGAACACAACAGAGTACAACATGAATGGCACTATTTCCCTGCCCATGTTTAGTCATCGATTGTGAGGACTGTAACGACGCCTTATTTATGCAAAATGTTCAAATAATGCTTATAAGCTTTCTTTAAATGCAATCGCAGAAAATGTCAGCTGCTTAAAATTCAAGGTGACTCTGCATTACTTTGTCAGTAATACAATATGAGTATCCATAAGCCACTACGACTTCTTAATATACTATAAAAACCTCGGTCTCGTCTCAATAAGCTTGCACATACTGTCCCAGAGATATGACTTTCTGGTGCCTGTATTTTCACAATAAAGTTCCCTTTTAAACATTACAGGTTTTTAAAAAATTGCATATGTATTAACCGCTTATGCAATTAAACTACTTCCCCCCAAAACTTCAATGTGAGGATTTTCTGCCTCGCACATAATTGTCAAACCAGGCAACACCCACAAGAGGTAAAGTGGCAGTAAGACATCGCACTGCTTCCATTCAGCTGGCACAGACTGAAGGGGCTTACCTCTGCATATAACTCGGGGGGCTTTCTACTCCCTTTCACGGGACATGTCTCGACCCCACAGCCCATAAAATGTAAAGTGCCCACTTCCAAATTCCACAAGAATATAACGTTTGTGACAGCTTCCTTCCTCCTCTTCCCTGCCCCCACCACAGAGACTTCTCTGACTGTCCTTTCTGAGGCTCGGTACTTGTAGTCACTCGGCTTTTGTTTGTTTTTACACAAACCGCAAATAACTTATTCTATGCATGCAACTCCTCAGTTCACCTTACAACAACATAAAAGCAGTATATACATATTCTCTCACTCTAACAGGATTGGACCAGTACAAAATTCAGAAAAAAACAGTAAAAGACCAAGGCCCAGGCATATTGACGTGCTCCTGGTCATGTACGGTCCAGGAGCAACCATCAGCACCCAAGAACATTAAAACTACCCTGTCAGGACATAAGTTACTTGATCACAACGATAGCTTCTGCTCATGAATCACAAACCACATGTGAGGCCATATCCTGCCCAGTAAATGTGCATTATTTCATTCCATCCTCGCAGCGGCAGCCCTAGGGGAAAGTTCTGACCGTATCTCCATTTTCAACACAAAGACGCCGCGGCGTTGAAAGGGCACAGGATGCCCAAGGTCACGGTGGCAGCACTAGACGTAAACCCAGACGGGCTGGCCCCAGAGCCCCGTGCTCTCTCTCAGATGCCACAAGGCTTATAGGTAATTTAAAAGCTGGATCTTAGGTAGAGAGAAGGGGCTCTTTATGCAAAGAAATCTGGTGCATCGCTTCCATGATGAACATTTTGGCAAAGCAACTATCCACCTCTTAACAAATCAGCTGACAATTCCTACCTTTATATGTGACATCTGGTGAAAAGCAGACTTTGCATCTCACCAAGCAAGGCAATAGAACGTGGATCAGAAAGAGCTGCCCAGAGATGGCCCAACCCAGCGGTTCCCCATCTTGGGGAGCCGTTGACCCGTATGACTCCGAGAGACCATTAAGGTTCATTCGATGCAACAGGTCTAGGGTTGAGTCCCAAACGGTTTTTTTTAAAGCTCCCAGGTGATTCTGTTGCCCAGGCAGGCTTGGGAACCTCTGAACTAGTCTATTTCCACAGCTTCCAGCAGGATCGCTCCCAAGGGAAACAGAAAGAGAGAATCTATTTCACAACTGCCTTTGGTTGCGTATACCAGTGTTCTCAAACCCTTATTGCCCTAACTTGTGTCTAACTTCCATCTCTCCTGACTTCCTTCAGCCAGTATCCTCTTGTCCTCTCGTCAACAGAGAACCATGAGTCATCAACCCTGCATACACCCTGTGTCTGCATGACTTTCCAGGCCAGAAAAATTTACTGTATGTGAGGAAATCAGGAAGTTGTAAAATCCAAACAGACACAGAGAAATTCAAGATTCAACAAATACTGACTGCCACTGAACAGACAGGCCTCTGTCTCCATACACATGTGCCGCTCTAAAACAAAAAACCTAAAACATGAAAACTGCTCCTTAAGATAACTGTTTGGTAGCAAAACATTCTCAATACATTAAGTAAAGGTGACAACTAAAATGATCAGGCTCAAGCCCAACACGCAATAATCGGTCATCACAAAGTCAAATGTTGACTTCTTCATTAACCAAATTAAGCGAAGCTAAAGAGAGAGATACTTTAACCCCAGTTCTTTAACCCGGAAACTCTCTTGGCAATTTCTCAATTTCGGACACAGTATGGTTTGCAGAGACAATTATATTAAGCAGCCCACGAAGTGCTAAAGCACGGCAAGTCAGCGATTTTTCCAGGTCAGACTTTATCCTCAGATAGGAGCTACGGAGCATCGCGAAACTCTCACCTGATGTGTGATGCACCTCCCTGTAGTGGCCGGAGAGGAGGAGACTGCCGTACAAGGATGACGAACCAGTCTGCAGTTTGAGGGGACCACCCTGGTGACTTGCTGCGCGATGCTCCTGCAGTGGTCCGGGAAGCGCAGGAGAGGAAATCACAATAAAAAACAGAACAAACTGCTTTAAAAAAATAATTCCACATGAAATGTCTACGCACTGAAATCTTCACGCTTAAGAACATCAAATTCTGCATTTTGTTTCATGAGAATTATACGGATACCAGCCAGCTCAAAATGTAGGTCTGCTTTTACTCAACAGGGCTCAGAGGGAGGCCAACACACACAAAGGTCATCCCCTCAATCAAATTAAGAGCTTGGTCTCCCCATTTGAGCCAGCTACTGTCATTCTTTTCGCTAATGATTCTAACCAATCATCTGGTCAACACATGCTGGTAATCACAAGACTATCAGGTGAAAATGAGCATGGACTGAATAGTAATTGTGCTGAAGCCTAATTTTAATGTGGCATATACTACTATCAACATGCAACTTGAGGGACAATCATGAAAAAGCACAGTTATTAGCATACCAGTCTAATGAGATAGAAAAAAAGCATCAAATGTAAAAAAAAAAAAGAAATTAAGTATGCACATAGTCACTAGACTTTCCACTACTCTTTAATTATTTATTAAATGTATGTCTATTTCATTTACGTTTTACCACAATGGCTTGCAATGGTTGAGTAAAAATTATCCACTGTATGATGAATGACTGAATGTGTGAATGGATGAATGAAAGAGCGAATGAATGAATCTTCCATATACCTTTCCATCAGGGAGCTTGGTGCTTGTAGTTTTTGTGAGGTAAAGACCTATGCATAGAAATGGAAGAAGTTGAGGACTTGATCTGCTAACACAGTTTTCAGCCCCATCTATTAAAATATTTTTAAATACTGGTAATTCCCAGTCGTCCACATTAAATAAAATCAGTAGCACAGTTATTATAAAATATCCCCACATTAGTCATCATTGACCTGATTTCCAGTCTTTGATTACTGGAGCTGATCTGCATATTTGTTTAGGCTGATTTTAAATTTAGTCTGGGCTTCCTACACCCATGCCAGGTAACAGTAGGAAGGAGAAGGCCCAGGATTATATTGGGTGTCAGAAAGAAACTATTCTGGAGCTATGAACATGATCTCCAACGTGAACAATCTGTAAACAGGTAAGTGAGCCAATTATCCCTGGGTACATGGCAGCACATCTCAGCACTCACGGTTATTTTCATCCATACACACTCACTATTTTTAAGAGCGCAATCCAGCTGGAAAGGAAAATAATTTCAATTGCTTTCCAGCCCTTGTCAAAGTAATGAAGAGTGGCCAAAGTATTCTTACTTCTAACTAACCCATTCACCAAATACCTATTTAAGTATCTGTTACTGAAGGCCTGGGACCGATAATCAAAAGATGTTAGTTTTCTAGTCTTTTGTTTTAACCATGTGTTATCTGTGAGTACAGAAAAAAAAAGATAAACTGTTCTAGACTATAACATCTTTGAAGACACAATCCCTTTATGAAAGAGCTTGTTGAGTTACAAATTTGAAGAGTGACCAAGTTAAAGAGACGCTCACAAAATTCTAATTACTCTTACACATACTTGTTTTAAGGGGAGGAGTCTTAATTTCATCTAGGAACATCACATGAAGCAGAGAACCTGGATAATTATTTTCGAACAAGGTGCAGGTACTGCGGATTTGCAGGCAGCACTTTCTTTAGGAGCTAATAGTTGAGAGAATGTTTGCCTGTATATCGATGTGTGCACAGAATCCTATTTACATATCACCTGGCAGATAAGGTTTTATAGAGTCCAAATTACAGTCTCCTATTCTGCTGAAGTGCAGAGAACAGTCAAACATGATGTGAATGCTGTAAAATATTAATTTACTCTCACTGGTATGCCTACTTATTTCAGAAGTATTTGTGTTGCTACACCAGTTAGAGTAATTAAGAGAGTTAACATAACTTGCTATATTCCATCCAAGGGAAGTAACAAAGAATAAAAGCAAGGAAAAATGGATTCCTTGCAAAATAACACAAACAATATGCAAAAAAACAACAACCTACAGATTGTTTTATGTATACAATATATACACCAAAATAAAATATTTAATTTTTAAAAATCACAACAGAGCAACACAACGCAATACCATTAATAACTGAAGATTACTAAGAAAGATGGCATAAATAATATTGATATGTTAGTCAATGAAGAAGAGATAATATGTAAATAATGTAAACACAGGAGATAATATAAATACTTCAGAGACAGTAGGCCAAAGCTAAAGGTGCAAAAAAGAAAATTTGTCGTACACAGGGACAAAAAAAATACACTGTTTTGAATGTTAGAAGCGGAAGTGCTTATAGGTCAGCATCAGTGACAATTATCATTAAAAGCTTCTGCTAGGTCCTGGCTAGGTAGCCCAGTTGATTAGAGAGTCCACCAAGGTTTCAGTCTGGACTGCAGGTCAGGTCTCACACAAGCAGCAACCAATGCATGCATACATAAGTGGAAAACAAATCGATGTTTCGCTCTCTCTCTCTCTCTCTCTCTCTCCCTCTCTCTCTATTGCCTTTTCTCTCTCTCCCCGTCTACTTCCTTCTCTCTCTCTCTCTCTCTAAAATCAATCAATCAACAATTTCTTTTAAGAAAACCTTCTACTAAATGACTCCCTTGAAACATGTCATGTTAAAGAGCTCCAAAATGGGGGCGGGGGGGTGGGAAGAGTTCCTCTTAGCCTGAATCAAAACACCCTCATCAGGAGAGCCTTGCCCCCTTAAGTCTCAAATCCTGATTACATATAATGAAGTTTCTAAGAAGTAAATTTCAAGTATGATACAATTTTTGCTTACGTTATAGCAATTATCATTGCATTTTCATTACTCCACAAATGGGATGCATTAAAGTTATAGAAAAATCAATGATACATTTCTGCTAACATCAAATATGTCAAAGAAAATATAATGCTTGTTGCTTTTTTGTAACAGTTCTAAACATGTTTTAACACATCTGTGATGGTAATATGTAGCAGAAATATTTATTTATTGTACATGAGCCTGATAAGTTCAGATTTGTAAGAATTATAAAATATATACACTGATAAAGATAAAAATATGTAAATTATGAAATAAGAAAAAGATTTTAAAGAACTGTTTCCACAGATAAAGATTATTTACCCAAAATTTTTTTACTACTCCTATAATTTTAAGTATTTATGTATATTTTTAAAACTGTGATCCAGTTACAACTCTTTCAGCTCACATTTAAGAATAGTCTCTAAAACTAGCACTCAGTATACTTATTATTATATCATCTCAAAGAATTTTTGAATGAGTATTTTATTAAACTGAATTTAATGAATCTAAAATTTGAACAGCATGATTTCAATTGCTTTCCAACTTCATTCTTTAAAAAACAGGGCCGTCCTGTATGCAATGCCCTAAAACAGAAATTATTCTCTCTATTGGGATTTCAGTGATTTATAAATATTTTCAATGCTTTTAAAAAAAATAAGGAGGGCCTCCTTCTGCTAACTTTGGAAGTATAACGGGAACTAAATCTGTTCTTTGAAGCAATTAAACTGCACGGATCTAAACCTCTCACAGAAGCCAATCATTCAGATTGTCGAGTGATTCTAAAACATACAGCAACAGAAAAAAAATTACCTACCTTCCCCTAAAAAGGATATTCGGTCTTACTGCACTGTCACTGTACATTCGCAAGTACTTAAGCTCTTCAGAGCCTAAACTACGTATTACTTTCAGACAACCATAGTTTCAAGAATGGTGTTTACCTAATTTCAGGGTTTTAGTAGACTGTGTTTCTTGACTAACTTCTACGAGGAAACAACAGGAGCTGGTGTCACAAAGTGTTAGTCATCAGAAACTGCCATTGAAGGTAAGTGCCAAAGTACAATCCACTTGACATTTCAGAGTGGAAAAAAATAAAATAAATAAAGGCACATTATACAAAAGGAATGTGAGTCCTTAAACTCTGCAGCGACAATAAAAACAGGAGTCTCAGAATTGTGTTGACTAACATTTTAATAATCTCTTCAGGCTGACCTTTCCCAGGACTCCCAGACAACTGAGTAAGGTGTGTTGAAATGCAGGGCCATCTACAGGCATTGGACATATAATCTGATAGCTAAAGAGATTTTCTTGAACCTTTCTCTAAGAATAAAAGACAGTTCAGAAGCCCTGAAGCTGATTTATAATATTTCTGAAAAAGAATCACCCTGTTTTCCAAACCCTCTTAAAACGAAATCCAAAAAGGAAAATATTAACTTTCACAGTTTCAAATCGAGTACATTTTTCATCCTTATTTGAGCATGAGTTTGTGCACTCAAAAATACATGTTCACATTTTAATGCAAGTAAAAACAATTTTCTGTAAGTTGTAAAACATCATCCAGGACCTCCGAGGTTTTGTGTAAAACTTCCACTTCTGTGCCTTATTTTATACCCTTGCTTCTCATTTGTCTACCTCCTCGAAGTAATACTAGCTCATTTTCACCACTGCAGTGCTTGATCCGAGCAGGACACAATCCAGTTATCAACCACAGAAACTCACTAGCAGAAACTTGTAACCCCACTTCCCACCTCCAAGTAAGTAAGTATACAGCACTTTCAATCCTAGCTCCAGGGGGAGAAAAAGATTTACCAGTTTAGCTAGTGGGCTATAAAACTGTTCACTGGCAGGGTCACAACTAAATCAAGGCATGATTAATCTCAATTATTTTTACTTTCAACTATCAGGATTACTGAAATACTTCCCTTTATTTGGATTGCCTGAGCAACACAGAGCTTCAACCAAAGCTACTTGTCTTTTTGTGACAGTATTATTGGTCCTTGCATAACAGGCTTAGTAAGGTGGTGTCCTAATGCAAAGGGTGGACTGCTGCTCTCTAAATTATTAAATGTTCATTAAATTATATCCCAAAATAGAACAGAAGTTGTTTATTGTGCAAAAGCACCACACATTATCAGTCTACCAGCTACAGGCCTGTATTATCTCTTTCCTGAGACAAAAACCTTTTAACTTACTGCCACAGATGTAAAGATCATGCCACAGATCCAAATGAAGGCTAAATACATTCAGAATGGCTGCCTACTATCAGTCCCCCCCCCCTTTTTTCTATTATGATGCCTGTAAAGTTTTAAAATGTGACAATGGGGATAGCCTTCCCAAATAAATTACTCCCACTGAGCAAACGCTTTAGAAAACCAGTCATGACCACTGACAGACTTGGATTCTAAAGGATGAGCACTTTCACACCTGAAAGGGTTAAGTGCCTGCCTGCAAGGCCAATGGCACCAGACTCAAAAGAAGTGTTGCTTTAGTCAGCTCTGAAAGGTTTCTAACAAGTACCAAATACTTGTTGATCTGTTCACAATAAACGCCAGCAGGATTTTCGGTCTCCTTTCACTGTCTGGGGAGAGGCATTTACATAGCACACCCAGTAAGAACAGCTTGTTGGTCTCCTTTATGAGTATGGAGAAGCCTCACTCAGCGTCTCAGTCCAGATGACTGAAAGACGCAATTGAAATAGTGAAGTCTCTCATCTGGCTTGGGCAGCACAAATACCGTACATAAGACACTTGGAATAGCCCAGGCACAAAACAAACCCACCTGAATGGACGAGGAACACTGCCTGTTGCCATGGCAGCCTGATCTAATTACATGAGTGATCAGGGTTGGAGTAAGTGCACCGAAAACCTACACCACTGACCATATCTACAGGAGAAAGGCAGGCAGGCAGGAGGTTTAAAAGAGACTTCGACCTCTGCTTTATGCAGAAGGGATCATTTAAGCCCACTTGTCTGTGGAGCTGTTAAAATACTGACTGATACATGCACAGAGGGCAGTCAGAGGAGATTTAAATGCCACAGCATTAGCTGTTATGGTGCAATCCCTTCCCAAGAGTTCATGTGCAGGATTTTCTCATCCTCCTCTCTGGTGGTTTCCCCAGGCATATGCTTCATTCCAGAAAAAAAAAGAAAAAGAAAAAGAAAAGAAAGAAAAAAGAAAAGTTCAAGTATCGAACTTCCTTCGCCCACCAAATAAACCCCAAGGTGGGCTTTAACAGAGTCTTCAAGGAACTGCAGGTCTCCCCCAAATCCAAACAGAAATGGTTTAGCTAACACTGTTGAAAAGTAACTACCGGTACCTGAGCCTAAAAATAAACATCATTAACTACCCTCTGCTGTGTGCGATATGTAACGATGATGTTTAAATATTAGGAACAGCCTATATTATAAAACACAAATGTCATTGAGCTGCGACTACCGGCTTGCCAAAGGAGAACTTATTTGCATACACACATTCCCTTGCATGCACGACAGGATGTGCAGGGAGTAAGCCACTCTAAGGCATTCGTTTTGATTCTGTGGGTGTAATGGGGTCTTCTAATTTTGCAAGCTGTATCCTGTGGATCTCACGGAGAAGCTAAAAAATCTCTTTGGGGACAGAACCGGCTTAGAGGAGTCCCTACTGCACAGCATACGGTAAACAAAATAAAAATAGCTTGCCGTTCTCGTTAGCCACATCGCGCATTATATAACCAGCTTCCGACTGGCTTTTTTTTTTTTTTTTTGCCCTTACTACTCTTCAGCAATTTCCCAATCTTCCGAAGTATTTATATTACCCTCTTATCTGTAGGATTATATACTAAGAAAGCAAAACAAAACAGAGCCGCCACGGGATTGAACCGAACCCAACAGTCCTTAGAAGCCGATTTTTTTGTTTTGTTTTGTTTTCTGGCAGGATCTCCACCACCACTCCACTTTCACCCCCAATCAAGGTTCTTGCTCAGTCTCTCTAGAAAACCTGGATTGTTTCCTCGCTTCCAGTCAGCCCCCTACGTGGTCTGAAATGAAATGAAAGCACAAGCCACGGAGTTTGGGCTGGCAGTCTGAGGGCGGGGGGCGGAGGAGGGGTCGGGCGCTGCAGAGTCAGCCAAGTGGCCTCGGAGGGCCCCCTCTCCATTGCCTCGGCCCCCGTCGAATCCCACCCCCCGCGCGCGCACACACAGACGCACTCACACTCGCGCGCTCACTCAATCACTCTCCCGCCGCGCTCCGCCACCGCCTCACCTCTTGCTCCGCCTGTCCGGCCCCTTCCCTGCCCCCTGCGGGGCCGGCCTGCGCGCCGCGCTGGGACCACGTAGGAGGAGGCGGCGGCCGCGGGAGTGGCGGAGTCTCCGGCCCGGCCCGGAGAGAACCAGCTGCGGGGCTCCAGGGCGCATCCCAATCCCCGCAGAGCCTCCACCGCCGCCTCCTCCTTCCCCTCCTCCTGGCTTCATTCACCCTCCCAGCAGCCGAGCAGCCGTGCACTCCCAACGCGGGCAGGGCAGCGCCTGCCGCTGCTCCTCCGCTCTAGCCGCCGGCGCAGGCGGGGGTGCCGGCCGGGGCTGGGGCGCTCACTGGCTCCCGG
>PVKM010050507.1:0-10695 GCA_004027735.1 Carollia perspicillata
TCCCCTTTCGACCCCCCCCCTAGTTTCTGTCCATGTGTCCTTTATACTTGTTCCTGTAATCCCTTCCCTTTTTCCCTGAAATTCCCTCCCCTCTCCCCTCTGGATACTATCATCCCCTTTTCTATTTCAGTGTCTTTGGCTATATTTTGTTTGCTTGTTTGTTTAGATGCTCAGGTTCCTGTTAAAGGCAGTAAAGGACAAGTACCATATGATCTCACCTTTAACAAAGGCTTTTTCAATGACCTTGTTGCTGCCTTTAATGAACCATCTTTGAGCTAGGCATATGAGAAAAGCAGGGTATAGAAAGTTGAGATGGACTATGATGGTGCAGGGTTAAAAATTAAAAAGGCTTTGTTGAGCTATTGTCTCTATTTTAACTTTGGTTACACTGGGAGAAAATTTACTGTACATTTATTTTATATGGTCAACACAAAATAATACTGTGTTGCTGAAGACCCAGCAAGTGTGTACATTCTTTTTTTTTTTTTTGGTATGTGTATTTTTAGATTTATTTTTATTGTATTTTTTCCAGTATCATTCAGCCCCCTTAGTGTGTACATTCTTAATAGTTACTGTCTCTAGCTGTTTTGTGAGACAAGGTGCCCACGGGTGGGCCCCCCACACTGCTGTTTGAAAGATGTGCAATTCACTAAATACTGACTTTTTTCTCAGTCTCCCAGACCTGCAAACAGTTTATGGGACCCTACCTTGAATAAATATGGGACCCTATCTTGAATACTTCAGGTTGTAGTGTATGATATTCACAGAATGAAAAAGCCCCGACAACATGTGAGATTAGAGATCCTAGCCATTTAACCAAGTAGAAAAAACAAATGACTGACTGCCCGAGAGGCAGCTGGGCCGTATTTGGTTGAAACAGGCGTGTGCGAGCTCCGCTGTGGCACATTCTAATCCTTTCACATGGATCCGCTCCAGCTTAGACCTGTTCGTCGAGGGCGACAGACTGGGGGTTTAGAACTAATCCATAAATTAGGCCATGGTCTCAAACACAACGGGTGCCATAATGAAAATGAAAATCCCAGAACCAAATTAAATCCGCAACCTGAAATACATTTTCTTCTCCAGTTGCTCTGTGGTGCTCCTGCTTTGCAATGCACGGATTCACCGCAAGACTGTGTTTCGGGGTGTATGTGAGCAGGATGTATGCATTAAAAAACACACAGTTCAGTAACCCAGGGAACCCACTCTGCTCAAAAGCAGGGATTAATAGTAAAAAGTTTAAATTCTCCCATTTTGATGGTCATAAGCTTAAATGAGAGCATACCAAGCAGTCTGGGCATATTTTAATATACTTTTCCCCCATTTATTTTCTTAACTGAAGTCAATGAGGAGCCAATGGGTTTCTTAATTGAATTCCCTTTCAGTTTGTGTTAGGGAACTGCTTAAATCTAGACACTGGGACAGGCAAGGAATTCCCCAGACAATTTTATCCTCATAGTTGTGCTGTGCTGGCCAATATGTATTAAATACAGTTCTTCCTTTTTGTTTATTTATCTATTTTGACTTCTTTGAAATCTGTTGTAAGTAAAAACACGTGCTGGAACATTAAACTTTGAACTTTCTACTGGTTTCCCAGTTAATTTCCTTTGTGTCTTCGCTGTGCTTTCATTAAACTCCCATTTCTCAGGGGTGGGAGAAGTGGACAGAAACAGAACCGAAGCTAAGCGGCCCAAAGTGGAGAGCTGTAATAAAGCGCTCTTACTTTTTACATGTTCTCTCGCCTTTGAGTGAAGAGACTGTATGCTGCAGAACAGCAGGATTTTTTTGGTTAAGCGATTTGAAGTTTTGTTAAAAGCGTCTTTGGAATTGCTCACCAGTGCTGCTGTGCCCCCGAGATCTTTTCATCTGAAAAGCAGATGTTCTGAAAACAATAGGAATCTGTACAGTGGTTTCATGGAACAAGGAAAACAATTCCTGCACCACGGTGGTGTGAATGCTGGTGGAGGACAGGGGCAAGGCGGCACAGGGAGGTGAGGGAAAGGAGAGGGTGCCGCGGGGGCGGACGCTGGGAGGGGGAAGCGGCTGCAGCAGGGAACACACATCTTGTGTCAGACGCTGCAGGCTGGGTCCTTCTTGCCAAGGCCTTTCTTCCCACTGCCAAGATGGCTCCAACTATCACTTTCTAATCCTGAAAAACCTGTGCTTACGATATTTTTATTTTGCACTGTTGATAGATCTTTAGTATGGAAGGATGTCAGGGCTTTCTCTCTTGAATTATTTTCAAACAAGCAGCAGAAAAGTGTGGAAATTATGATAGAAGCATTAGAAAAAAATCTCGCTCACTTTCCATCTCTCATTCCTTTTCATAAAAAAATGCAGAATCAGATGACCTTCATCATTATAGTATGCTAATTTCTTCTATTCCCTCGTATATCAAAAACTGGTTGGCTACGATGCTATTTGAAACAGGTTTATAATAATCAGCAAAATAAAAATGCATGCACTTAAGACACTTTGAAAACAATGGTCATGTATTTTGGGGGCAGAACCTGAAAAGTGGCTTATTATATAGAAGCCTGCTCATGTGCACTTACTGGTGTCCTCATAATATTCTTGTCATCAGGCATATTGGCGTATCAGTAACACTGAGTGAGTGTTCAATACGCAGTGAATGAAACGCCATCTTAATGGAGTGGAGTGGAGTGGAGTAGTCGCCAATTCCAGAGAAAAGGCAATGTAGTAAACACCTTAGGATGGAAGATGAGTCTTTTCTAGAGACCGATGGTTGCTGTATGCTTGGAACACAGACACACGAAACTCACACATGTTGAAGTTAGATGCTTGAAGGTAAGTTAGGCCTTCAAGCTTAACTTCCCAAATGCCATGCTTTCTTTTCTTATTCTGCCACCCCTCCGCCCGCCCCGTGCCAGTCATGCTCTTTCTTTCCGACTTCTCGCTTCCCAGGATGAGGCAGCCACCAAGGTCCCTGGATGACTCAAGCCCCGTTCCCTTTAGGGAGGGATTTCTCAATCTCAGCATTTGGGGCCAGATACTTCTTTCTGGCAGAGTCTGTCCTGTGCATTACAGGATGTTTCTGGCAGCATCCCTGGCCTCTGTCCATTAGATGCCATTAGTCTCCCCCGTTGTCCCAGTTGTGACAGCCAAAAATGTCTCCAGACACAGCCAGACCACCCTGGGGTGAGGGTGAGGGGACACAGGAGGGTGTGGTACGCCATACTTGCCCTTGGGTGAGAACCACTGCTTTGGGAAAGGGGACTGAGGACCTCACTGGGACAATTATAGAGCGTGGAGGCTCATCCCTGAGGTCCTGAAAGGCAAGGGGGGTGCCCACGGCATCCTTTTGTTAGTCACATTTTTCCATTCTTTGATGGCACAAAGCAAATTCTACTTCCCCTCTGATGCTCTCCTTGGGCTTCTGCCTATGCAACTGAATCAGCCTGAACTACACAGCACCTCCTGCTGCTGAGTTCCCATGTATATAACCTAGTCTTCCCTCAACCAGATTTTAAGGGGTTAAAGGAATTTTCTGGCTCCATAGGCACTAGCATAGTGCTATAGATACTATGGGTGCTTGATGTTTGTTGAATGCACCCCTAAAAGCAGACAAGCATATACCCCTTGCACCATGCAAATATCAGTTGCACAGAGTAAGAGTCAGGAGCCAAGACCCCGGAGAGCAAAACAGCTCTATGTGGAGGAAAGCTTCCTGCTGTGATACAGGAGGCCATGCTGGACGGTCAGTCTTAAACTTGGGCGCACTTCTTTGTTTCATACTGAAGAACCTGGAAACATGTGCTATGGTATTGCATTTCCCCAATTTGGCATATCCTACACATATCACTGAAGGGCAAGAGCTGCACTCATTTTCTTCGTTTACGTGATCTGATCTACATCCCACACAAAAAGCTTATGATATCAGACTATCGAAGCCAAAATAATAATGTGAACCTGAGGGTGGGGCTCACTGCTTCCAAGGTAAACTGGGTTTTGAGTTCCTAGATACCAAGAAGGAACACTCTAACCAATTTCTTTTTCAAGGAACAAACAAACAAATGCTTAACTGGATATGTACTTTAAAAAAGAGTACTTGAGACATGACCTACTTCATTCTTGCGAAAGGATTTTTAAATGTGTTTCTGAATTTGGCCCGATAGCTATTCATTTCTTATTCTAAGGTTGTTTTAGCTTTTAATTTGTGGCGGTCACACATGTCGTGTGACCTGCAGGCTGAACGCCCCCGGCCTGAACGCAAGCTGCTCAGGGTGCAGACTGAGCACTGGGTGCGTTCCGTGCTGCTCCTCAGCGAGCCCCGGCTCCGGGGGCAGCCGGACGGAGACAGCACAATGGCCACCTTCACTGGGGAAGGGAGCACGACACATTTTCCCGAGACGATTAAAGGAGAAGTTTGACCAGACTGGCAGGCGGGGCGAAAGCTACCACCAAACACAGAAACAGGTGATTCCATGCACGCTTAATACACAAAGTCAGCTGACTTCAAAGAAAGTTCAAAACAAAACACGCTCCCCCGTCCTCTGTGGCAGCAGGTTTTCCTTTGATTCTGGTCTCCGAGAGGAATCTGCATGAAATGTTCTTACCCCAGTAACGGCTGGCTGTCTCTGTATTTTAACAGAGGACTCTGGGACAATTTAAATCATGCAGTTTGCTCTTCCATATTTAGCACGTATCTTCATGAATGGAGTCACAGGGACAACTTGACATGACTTTTAAAAAAGGGGGAATGGGGGCCTTCCAAGAGCAACAGTTGAAACAAAAATATACGGTCAGGATATCAATGTACATGAAAGATAACAAGACACAGAAGACTCTAATAGCAAGTTGCATTAAGGCTCTGATGGCTCCCGATTCTATCCCCCAGGTGTGTGTGTGTGTGTTTGTTTGAATTTGGACGGAGATCCTAATGATACTAATGGCCTTTTATGCTTGTGAAGCCACAGCGGTACTGACACTGAACACTCCCTTCAGTACTCTGGAGCCCGCAGAAAGTCTTCTGCAGATGACACTGCCCTTCACATGCAGGAGAACCCGCTCCTCCCGCCCATCGAGTCTGTGATTCTGTGCGGGCAAACTTAAGCCAGACTGGGTTTACAATGCTTCTCTTCTCGGGGTCTCCGAGATGAAGCTTTAACCTGTTTTGAGGGAGCTGAGTGACTGGGAACTCAGTGACAATCTGCCTCCCTAACAAGAGGACCGATTCCATTATCCTGGTTCCAGAAGATAAAGTATAACAGTGGAATACTTCCTTTCGGAGAAATCAGAAATCAACTATGACCTTTTGAGTTTAAAAATATTTTTCTACTGCATTTGTACATTTTCTTGTAATGAAACTCTGACCTGGGGAACGGGTTTCGGTTACTGCATGTGACCGGGAGAAAAGAAATAGATGACGGTGGGCTGCTGCTTCTTTTTTTAAAGCTCAGGCTTTATGTTACTGTCATTGGATTTAGCTGCTGAAGCTTTTAAGGCTAATGGTGGCGGTTACATACCAAACAGTGCAAGAGAGAAGAAGAGTGGAAATTAATTTAGCTATCCATTTGTCAAGCTTTAGTCTGGAAAAATTTTTAGGAACCACTCTAAATCTAGGGGACAGCCTGGACCTTTAAAATGGGACACAGAATCATTCAACTCCATAACCTTGAATCTGTTTGAAGAAAGGAACAAATGTTAAATTCCACAGGCGCACTTTCTGGGCAAGATAAATCTATATAAGACTGCCTGTTAAGACACAGTAAGACCCTAAGATCACATCCATTAGGGCAACTGATTCTACAATGTTGTTTCCGTGGAAATTTTAGCTTAACTGCTCTTGGGTGTGCCGGTGAGACTCTGGGGACTCATCACCACAAATGCACTCTGTGTGTGGAGAGGGCTCAGCTGCTAACGTTAGGGGACTGGAGTGCACCTATGAGATCATCTTACATTACCTCGAAACGAGAGGCCAGGGGCAGAGAGAAAGAGAAGCCAGGACAAGGCTCTGTTAAAGGAGCCTTTGCTACGGAGAGAAATATAGCATTGCTTAATTGTAAAATTTCCTCTTAAACGAAGTCTCTGCAGTATGAACTGATGATGCCCTTACAGCTGGTTGAGGACATGAGATTAGCGGTAGTCTGGAGTGAGGATTACAGTTGGGAACTGAAGCACCTCTGCTGGGTTGCTGAGATTGATTGTGAGCAGGGAGAAGTACAGGGAGCGTTAAGAAAGGACTTAAAAGCAACAACAACAAACAGCTTAAGCTAGTGAGAGGCCACGAATGAAAAGTGTTGTTCCACGTTGAAGAGAACTGTGGTGTTGGTACAGCATGAGGAAGGCCCCAACGGCCTTAAACTGTAAACCTGGCTGGACATGCACAGGGCCTCCTACAGGGCGAGCTGACAAAGGCTGGCGCACACCTGGGCAGCGTCTGCAAGGACAACAGACAACTGCAGGCACTCTTAAAGGGACCACGTGCAGGACAGCGGAGCCCAGGGTGGTGTAATTCACACGGACGCCCACAGGGCAGCCCCCAGGAGGCTTTACAAAAACCCGGTAACAGGCTCAAGCCCAATTTGGTGTACAACCTTGATAAGAGGGAAGACATCATAAAAGGTAAATCACCTAGTTCACAGGATGGAAAGTTGATAGTGTGGTTGCTCTGGAAATCAGAGTTAGAAAGGAACGTCTTTACTGCACGTAATCAATGATCCAGAAAGTGGGAGGAATCTGGCCACTGTATCGACACACTGAGTTTACTTAAGAAGCAGAGGAAATTTTAAAAAGCTAAAACAGAAATACACACAGACAAGAATCCTCTTGTGGGGAAGACAAGAGTGTAGGAAGCAGCTTCGATAGAGCTGAGTTTAGAGTGAGACACAAAAACACACTGATGGATTTTCAGATTAAAATTTTTTAAGTATATGTATTTATTTGGTTTTAGAGACAGAGAAAGGGAGATAGAAAGAGAGGGAGAGAAACATCAACCAGTCACCTCTTGTATGCCCCTGGATCAGGGACCAAACCCCCAAGCTAGACATGTGCCCTGGCCGGGAATCGAACCAACAACCTTTTGCTGTAGGGGACCATGCCCAAGCAACTGAGCCACACCGGCCAGGGCAGATTTTCAGATGATTTTAAATTAAGGCTCTGATGTTTTTATAAACAACGTTCAAAAAAGTCCTCACTAGTGGCTTAAAGTTCTCTGTGTTTCACTGCATGGTTAGAAAGGTGAAGAAAACTATGTTTAGACAATCTACTGTTATATTTCATAAACTGATGAGGCCTTTTCTTTCACTGAGTACTTTGAATTTCCATCAAATCTATCTCACTGACTCCTGTGAAAATTAAAAATGTCTCCAGAAAGTCAATGTAAATGATGGTTTCATATCTGGGGTGGTAAAGAGAATTTACACGTGAAGAATGATGAGTAAAATATTCAGTGTTTTTAAGAAAGTCCAGTGTTAGGATTGTATACCTGGGCACATGGCTCAGAGACCTTGCAGTCTCATCAGACAGCAGAATGAAGTAGCAAAGTTCGTTTTACAAGAGTGTCTTTTTTCTCATAGAATAATTACTTTTACGTTTCTGTGCCAACAGTGGGTTGCAGAGGCCTCACCTAAGGAAATCTTGCCTGTCTAGCTGACATGGTGCAGTCATAACCCTTCCTGCCTTGGCAGACAGGGGGCACTGCAAGGCTCCCAGACAAGCAACGTCAAGCACTGTGAGAGCCACTGGAGTCCAGGAAGTGGATGGATGGCATACCTCCTGTGTCAGTGATAGTCAGAAATAAGAGACAGCGAATCTCATTTTGAATCAGAGCTTCAGACAGTCCAAAGAGATAAAGCCACAGAGTGCAACAGCTGTGGCTGGCTGTCTCTCCCCTCCTCCAACGTTCAACTGTGGACAGTGAGGGGTACAAGCATGGGAAAGACAGTGACTCCCTCTGACCAGGCAGTTTACATGGGTGGAAGTGCTCTGTGGGGCAGGAAGGATGACGACGCACTTAGGAACACGGCCCTCACGGGCATGCAAAAGGGTGTGTATTTTCCCTCACAGGGATTGAGATGAAATTAAGACAAGGAGAAGATCCAAAGCCAGAATACTTACCATTTCATCAACCATGGCTTAGCATAAGCCAAACGGCCATTTTTCCTAGCACTTTGCTTTGAATAGTGATGCTTAAAAAAAGAATTCTCTTATGGGTAAGCTGCAAAATATTTGATCTGCTGTTAAATGCTTGAATGTTAAAGATTTTTCTGAGGTCCTTAAGATTCAACCTAAGAACACAGTCTTTGAAGTTCCAAAATAAAGGAACAATTAAATCCCAAAGATCTGAGGGGAACTTTAGGCTGCTTTTTATATATACCAGAAAGATAATATACATTCAGGACATTTTCAATGGCAATGAAGGTACCATACCTGTGATGATGGTAAGGATGGTGGTGGTGGTGGTGGTGGTGGTGGTTGTTGTGGGAGGAGGGATAGTTGTGGGGGGATCTGGATAGAAAAAAAAAGGAAAATCAAACCCACAATGCTGAACACAACAATGACCAGTAATGACAAAACAAAGGCATGAGGACACTGAGATGTTTGTTTGATGACTTCCCCCTTTAAAACCAAAAGTTTTCCCCCAAAGATTTCTGTCTTCTGATTACATCCCAAACCCTTAGTTGGAAGAGCTAAGAAAAGAAGAAGAGATCTGTATTAATGAAGTGAACTAGGGATGAGGGAACGTGAGGTAGAGAAGTGAGTAAAAATCAAACATGTAACACACCCCACCCCAATCCAGTCTCCAAGGCGGGGTTAAACCAACTCAGCACCCAGGAGGGTCCAATGGCTGTCACTTCATCGCACACATTTACAAACGGAGGAAGGAAGAGATGGCGCGCTCCATCTAAGGGGCTCCTATCAGCCGAGGATGAGTGTGCTCTCGTAACCGTTAACGTCATTACTCTGCATCAGTGCACCCCAGCAGGAAGTACAACTACTTCTATATATTTTTGTATACTTCTATACAAAGAAGAGAGAATGTCATCATTAAATATCAAGTTCCAGGCGTGGGAGATTGTACTTTTTAAAAGTCAATAAAATCTGACAACTTATCAATATTAATAAGCTAGTTGCCTCTGCTCATGTTAGAAGCTTGACCTAAGTGGATGACAATGACAAAACTGAAAGACCGTTTTCCACCTTGTAAACAGGTGAACTCAGTGTAAATGAGACGCGACCCTCAAAGCCAGGGATCCCAAAGGGAGTCCTCTGCCAGATGTTTGATAACTGTATGTTCTTCTATCATCACAAAAATTATTTAGGGGAAAAGGGAAGGGCAAATATGAAAGACAAAAAAAAGTGTCTAAGCCCAAATGATCAAACTGAATGTGTTAAATTATCAGCAAGACTTTGAACTAAGCGATCACTCTGCTATAATAGAGCGTAAGACGATTGAAGGCTTTTGATTTTAAATTTTATCTAAAGCACATCATTTTTTCCTCTCTGACACATCTGGTGTCCTTTTATCTCCAAGTGAGCACTCAGATTGTCTAATTAATACATCAAAACTTTAATTATATACTGCATCTTTTTTGGGTTTTGTACAACTTCCTGAAAGTTTAGGAAAACATTATCTTGATTCTTGGTTGTAAGGTCTGCTTGAAATAATTGCTATTATCGATCAATAGTCTGAGGTTTTAACGTCCCTCACAGAATTCTTCTCCCATACATACACGAATGTACCAATTTGAGAGTGAATCAACAGCAAATTACACAGGAGACGTTATTCTTTGAAGGTGGGGGCACGAGGAGTTCAAGGTATTGTTTAAAGCAGCCTCACAGGAGTCTAGAAGGAATCTGATAAAAACAAACAAACAAAAACCCTCATTCTCCTCCAAGAAGCAGAAATCATTAAATTAGTAATTTCAAACTACCTTTTGAGAAGAACAGGCAGCAAGCTCGGTCTTGCTCCTTAGACACTTTCTCAAGGAGGCCACGGTGGGGGGACATTTGGTGGCCTGGCAGGTCATCTGGATGCGCCTGCTCCCTGCAGGTACAGATCAGCAGGGCGCACGGCCCCGAGCCGAGCACTGAAGGCTTCCCGCTCCCTCCCGCACCCAATCAGCTGTGCCCTGGGAGGTGCCTGCTGTGCAGCGTGTGGACAGCTAGCGTGGTTGTTCTCTGCTGGTTCAGTTACAGTATTTACCGCTGGACAGGAACATCTGTACCCGGGAGACTTCCCCTGATGTACTATGACGCTATTTCTGTACCTGTCTATGAAAGTATCGGCACAAAATATGTGATGTCCACAACAGAATCAAAGAGGACCTGAATGTGATTTGGAAGTATGACTATAAACAAGGACTGGACCAGACTAATGAGGCCAGAGACTTCAGGTCACCAGTTTTTTTCATTTTGTGAAAATCACACATTTCCAATTATTTTTATCACTACCAGGGTAAATGTTGTCCTTCACATCTGGCTCAAGTGGCCTAAATGAATTAGATTCTGTTAGCAGGTAAAACCTCAATGCTCAGATCATTTCCAGCAATAAGAGCAATATGAGGTCACCATTTAAAAAAACACAGTGTTGGAGCTTATGGCTGGGCCCGACACACACGGAAGCTAAAAGAACAAAACAAATTGGGGCTCAGCATGAAGCAGCTAGGTTTGAGGTATGGAAGTCACTTTCAGGGAATTAAACGTTGTAAAGGCACGTTAACTCTTAGTTCA
>PVKM010050508.1:0-10717 GCA_004027735.1 Carollia perspicillata
TCCTGGCTCACCCTCCCCAAGCCAGGACTTCTGGTGGGTGTGCACAGGCAGGTGCGTGGGCAGAGGCCCGAGTGCATGTGTGGTCTTGCCTCAGCCAAGCAGGGCCTGCCCTGGCTCCTTCTGCCCTGCGGAGTTTCAAATTCCTGTGGTAGATGCAAGACCCCTTACGTGATTTATGGAGCCACAACAAGATGACAGGTAGGGTGTCTTATTCAGCAATGGCTAAGAATTTCAAGATGACAGCAGAGCATTCAACCCAAAGCAGAACCCTTCTGACTGCACAGGCCGCCCACCCACGAAGTGGCCTGAGTGGGTGCCGCCAGTGAGGGCCCAGCCTGGTGTCGCTACGGCGGCGGGAGAAGCGGGGCAGGAGGGGAGGTGTGTCTAGATGTTTGACCAGGGAGAACCTCACGCGCTGCCTCCCTTCCCTCCTGTGCAGAAACCTGCTCCCCAAGTGCTTCTATGCCTGGGGAGGGGGGGTGGGGGGAGCTTTGGCCCACATACGTTTCCCAGCCCCTCTCCCCAGCCCAGGAGGAATTTCTCTTTGAACTGGGTGCTGGCACTGGGGTAATACTTCAGTGACTCAGAGAAGTTAGGGGAGGGGAGAATTTTTTTCACAAAAGAACGTATCACGACAGAAGCACAAATCACACGTGTGGGGCAAGTGGGCCCCACAGCCCTGGCTGACAGAATGTGCATTTGGAATCAGGTGATAAGCCCAGGAAAATAAAATCCTCCTACAGCCACCTTGCCCCATCCTTCCTTCACCTCCTCAGCCTCCTGTTTTCCATTATCTTATCAAGAGGAAAGCGCTGCAGCAGCAGAAGCTGAGGACGCCTCTCGGGCTGGCGCTGTCTCTGGCTGGCTTCTGAGGGAGCCCGGACCACTGACCTCTCCCTGTCGTCACAGCCCTTGCTCAGTGCTCATCAAACGTCTCACCCAGGCCCACCTTGCTGCCCGGGGCCTTGCCTCGTCCTTACCCCCAGCATTTGGAAACCACCTGTGTGCCCCCTGGAGCTGTGACAGCTGCTGTGCGGGGAAAACTACCCGGGACTGGGCCTGGCCTTGTGAGGGTCCAGTCAGCTGGCCTCGGGGGACCCATGCAGGCCACACTTGCCATCATGAGACAGACGTCAGGGCAGAATTTCCTTCCGCTGCTTACCCCACAGTGGCCGCCTGCTGCGTCTGTTCCCTGTTGTCCTTTAGGGACAAGGGCGGTACTCGGTTACATCTGCACAACAGTTTGCTCCTGTTCCCAGAAGCCCTAGCTTGTGTCTCTTCCCACACTGCGTCTGCACTTGGCCCTGCTGGCACCAAGGGAAGGGATTCGGGGGACAGGAGACAGTGAGCCCTCCCTGGGTATGTGGCCTCTGACCTGCAAGCAGGAGGTCGGTCAGCAGCTGATTCGCCCAGAAGTGTGGCCTCTTCCCATCTTCCTCCTGAGAGGGACACCCTTGGAGCTCCCGCTGCCCCTCGATGTCTAGTGGGGGTACTTCCCCTGACCTCTCTGAACACCTCAGGCCCCTGTCCTGGAAAGCATGGGGACTGGGGTCGGTGAGCCCCAGGGTCTGAGAGAGGGTCCTAGATCAATGCCTTTTACTGCGTTTGTTTTCTTAACTAGGGGAGGGAGGTGAGCAGGTGGGCTGGGTCCCCTAGATGAGGACTAGCAGGTGGGAGTGTCCCTGAGGAGGAGCCAGCGGGCAGAGGGCAAAGGCCACCTGTGACGCCCTGCGGAATTCTGAAGTCAGGGCCGCCCCCAGTTTAGGGGGGAGGACCGGCCTTTATTCCTGTCTGGTGACCAGTCACTGGATGCAGACCACCCCAGGCTGCCGCTGTGACCCTGGGCGGATACTGAGGAAATCCGGGAGGGGCCGGACCACTGGGGTCATCCTGGGCAGCACTCCCAGAGGATCCTGAAGGGGGACCTGGGTGCGGCAGCACAGCCAGCACTGCCTGAGCACTTCCATACCAAGTAGTCAGCACAGTTGGGCACGTAGTGTTGCATCTCTACGACAGAAGGTCACAGGGGAACCCAGCTGCTCCGAGTCCCACTCTGCTCGGACGGAAGCCCAGCCTGTTTGACCCGGAGCCCCTGCTCATGGCAAACACCAGCTGTTTGAAGCAGGGGAGTTGCTGATTTTAGGGTTTAAGCACCTCCTCTCTCTTAGTCCCTTTCCACACCTACCCTGCTTGGTAGGCTACAGTGCACCTCCGTTTCCAGATGGAGAAATGGGGGCACGTAGAGTCTTGGAATCCCGCATAGCAGGTTCTCGTAGCCAGGCAGGAGCTAAGTTACTGGAAGGAGCTGGGGCCTTCCTCGGCCCCGCCCATCACTTCATTTTCTGCCCTACCACGAGATTATGTGTTCCCAAGGGGAGGGGGAGCAGTAGCTTTCTAGTTTTCTCAGTCATTTCATTTGCTCTCTAAAAGTTATTAGAGGTGGTCCGAGAAATAAAAATTGCACTGATCATCAAAGGACTTAACCATTGGAGAAAAGTTGGTTGCTGTAACCTTGCAAAACTCAGATAAGATCTTGAATTCAGCTTAGGTATTGATCCCAGAGCGGGGCCGGAGCGAGCGGGGAGAGCGAGGAGGGCAGAAGCCGCGAGGTGCTGTCCTTTCTAATTCACTCTTTGCTCTTCAGTCGGCAGAGGCTGAGAGCCAGAGGGAGGGAGGCACGTGGCCCTGCTTTCTCTCCCCTCTCTCCCCACATCAGCCTTGTTTGAGAAAGTGGAATGTGGGGAAGTGGTCGCAGGAATACATCCCACTCTCACCTCCTTGTGGAGGAAGGGAGCCCCTCCATGACCGTCATTCCAGAGGGGCCTCAGCTGTCCCTCCCCTTGGCCTCAGGGCTCAAGGTTCATGGATCCTGCACTGCTGGGTCCCTCCACGTCTGGCCCATCCAGGGGGACCTGGGTGGCTGGGGCCCGATGGGAAATGAGCGTGGTGTCTTTGAAGCTTATCGGTGCCTGGTGAGGGTCAGCTGGAGAGGGAGTGGTGTCTGGCAGAGTACAGAGGAGACTCGGAGCCTCTCACTCCCTGTGGCTTCCATTACCCAGCAGGCCTGTTTGCTCCAGAGGCAAAGGAACAGGATACACTGAGAGAAAAATAAAGATCAGTGTGATGGATGACTCTTCTCCCAACTGTTCGCAGTCGCTTATTAAGTGCCATGCTAATGGCTTTGGAGAGGAACAGCAGCGCAGTCCCCGGCCCCCCAACAGGGCCCCTCGCTGTACTGACCTCAGCCCCAGAGTGGTTCTGCCAAGTGCAGCCAGTCCTTCCCGGGGTGGCTGGAAATGCCCTCGGTGGACCCATGTGGCCAGAGGGAGGAGCCACCTGCAGCCCCCACCGCACGGGGTCAGTGGGCCTGAGCTTGGCTTCTCCCCTGAACTTCCCACAACCTCTCTGCCCCGAAAACCAGCTGGCTGGAGTTTCAGGCCTCCATAATTTGTGTAGCCAGTTTATTTATTAAAACAGTGCCAGTAAGATGGAGCCGAAACTGTGATAGAAGATAATGCTTTTTCTAAATTAGAGGGAAAGAGAGCCCTTAATGTCCTGACGACCTGCCAGACACTCACTGTTGAAATGGACCTCTGAAGCCCGTGCTTCCTTTTCGTGTACCGAAGTGATGAGGAGTCACGCGGCAGTCGTGTACGTGTATCGGTGCCTGTTCCCCAGGGTGGGAGAGGCAGCACGTGAAGAAGACTTCTCAGAGGCGTTAGAAATAAAACAGCATGGCTTCACGGGCACGTGTGGGGTGTCAGAGGCAGTGTCTTTGCGTTTTTCCTGATGTGACCCCAGCACTCTTTACCTAGGGAGAGGGTTGGGACCCCACGACCTGTACGCATGACTTTGTGCGGAGGAAGAAGTGTGTTTGACAAAGGGGGTGAGTCCCCTCTGGGTGGGAAGGGGTCATTAGGTGGGTTAGTAATCGGGATAAGGGTCTGCACAGTCGCAGCTTGTGATGACCCTGGTGCTGATGTGACATGAGGGCATCCTGCAGAATTCTGGAGCCGGCGGCTGGGGTCTGGAGCCGGGTCCGCCTGCCTTGGACAGCTGGTGCCCTTTGCATTGTCCCCACCTCTCAGATCTGCCTGCTCACCCGTGCGGGTTGCAGGTGGTGGTGGGCACCCATCGCCCTCCACCCCAAGTCTGGGATACAGGTCAAGGAAGGGGTTTGATGGAGACCTGTAAACCAGTAGCCGATCACTACTGGTTCTGATCCCAGTTCCGCCTCTGAATTGGAAGCCCAGTGGCAAGAGGCTGCTGGTCTCTCGCAGACCACTAACACCGACTAAGCATCTTGGCCATACAGAGCTTTCCATCTACTTCGCCGTGTGGTGTGGCCATCAAGAGGCCATTGGGCTCTTGAATGCACTGAGGTCTAGATCAAGTCAGCTGATAATCCTGTTCGCAGAGTGGGCCATTGTCAGTGTGGAGTAACTGTTTAAGAAAGAGGCTGGTGACTGGCACTCAGGGCAGGCTCAGAACAGGGTAGAAACCAATGCCACTGAGTCCTCCAGTCCACTCAGCTAAAGGAGACCCAGGGAGAGGGCTGGCAGTGACGTGGGCGCAAATCGCTGCCTGAGGGCCCTTGGAGAGGTTCTGTTGGAAAGCAGTTACGTGCAGGCTTGAAGCTGGGCACGCTTGAGTCAGAATGAGGAAGAACTGACAGTCCCACAGTGCCATAGACGTCAGCCTCTCACCCCTCCACTAGGTTCCCAGAGCCCAAGGTTCTGCGCTTCTGTCTGGGCTCATTCAGCCAGGGCCATATAAGTGGGGTGGGCGTGCTGTGTGCCCATTATGAGGGTGCACACATGCAGGGCTTGCCCAGAGGCTGTGCAACCTTGCCCCGCCCCCCGCCCCCTCACATGCCCCTTAAGGCCTGGCCTGTCATCTGAGCCCTCTCAGGACCTCCTCCAGAGCCTACAAGGCACTGGTAGCCATGGAGGGTGTGGGAGGGGAGGAGGTGAACAGCCACAGCCCCCACCCTGAGCCACCTTTCAGAGACCAGCCCCCAGAGCTGTCTGCACATTTTATTTAGTCGTTAAACAAACCCCATTAGCCTTCCCAAGAAATTGGTGCAAACATGACCTCGCAAATAACCAATTAAAGGGGCAGGGTTGAAGGGGAATGTGAGTTTGAAAACATGTAGAGGAGGCCATTAAAGATTCCTGTAGACGCCCCAGCCCTGGCAACACTGATCGGAGACCTTAATTTTATTTCTGACAGGAAAGCTAGGAATGCGCTTTCATTTTTTTCCCCCCCTGAGCTAACTAAATTCCAGAAGCGCCCATTCCAGATCTGTCTCTTGAGATATTAATCAACACAGTAGCTTGGTTTCTGTTCGCCTGCTTCACTTTGTAGACAGGAATACGAAACCCTTAACTCGCTAGCAGTGAGGCTGGGGACGGATGCCCACGCCAGAGGGGCAGGTGAACCCAGGGGGCTTGGCACCCCGGAGGCTGTGCGTTTTCCTTAGCACAAGTATAAATCTCGAACTTCTTTCCTGTGGAATAAAAGCCCTGGCATCAAAAGGGTGCCGAGCTGATAGGTCCTCCTGCCTCCCTCCTGGCTGTGGCCCACAGGAGGAGAATAGGGAGCGAGCCTGGGGTCAGCAACTCCATTGACCCAGAAATGATTTTTTGTAGAGAGGGACAGCGAGGCTTTTGTTCGGCCCAGTTCCCATAGAGGCCCAGGCCCTGGCTCTCACGACACATTTTAAGGTCTCAGCGAGGGAAGACTGTGGAGGCCTGAAGAGAAAGGAACCTTTAGCCTGGTGACTTGATTAAAAGCACCCCCTTCCTTAGCATCTTGGCGCTGCAAGGGCCCATAGTGGGGTGGTCCGGGGACCCAGAAGCCAGGGGTGGCTTCCTCCTGCCGGGACAGGAGGCTCCCCCAGGAGCCCAGGTTCCCGTGTGCCCCTGGACTTGAGCGTCTGCTTCGAGCCTTGTGGATCAGAGGCCAGGCACAGCCCTCCTGAAGCTGTAGCAGCACGGGGTTCGGAAGAGAGTATAAGTTCTAGTGTGGGCCACACTGGGTTTCAAACCCCAGCTTCCCCTGGGAGCCCTGTTTGGCTCACTGCGCAGGTAGCACTCCTGCTCTGTAACAGTTGAGTGAATCCTCTCGGAAAGCGCCCACAGCGAGGGGTCAGAGCCCAATAGTCCTGGTTCTTTCTTCTCCCCCTTAAAGGAGACTGTGGGTTTTAACCTCTTCCAGCAAGCTGAAATCTGTGCTTGAATTTTTAACACTCTAGTCTTTAAAAATGTTCCCCCGCCTCAAACACAAAAATACATGCTTGCACGTGCATAGGATATTTCTGAAAGGAAACCCACAAAACTGGTAACAGAGTTACACGGGGCAGTAGTCCGGTGCACACGCTCCAGAGCGGAGAGCTCCCTTCCGAGTCTAAGTCTGCGACTTCGGAGCTGTGTGACCGTGGCCCGCTACTTGACCTGTCTGTGACGAGGATTTCTCCTCTATAAATAGGACCGACGACACTGGGTTGGCCTGCGGCTGACGTCAGTCATTCATTGTAACAGTGTAACAGTCACTGGCCATGCTAAGCACTCGAACATATTTTATGCTCATTGTACACAGCCTTGTGAATTGCAAAACTAAGAAACAGCGTTTGGTCTGGGGAAGAGGAGGAAGCGACCAGGGGTAAGAAGAGGCGGGATAACTTTTCATTGTATGCTCATTTCCCTTTTGAATTCTTGTACCGTGTGCACTTCTTACCTATTCAAACATTTACTTTCTCATTGTAGGCTTTTAAAATCCACTCTGACTTGAATTGGAAGTGTCGTGATATAACAACATGAGGATTTTTTTTAAATGTCACCCCATCCCCAACACAGTGACTGTTGTCACTTCTGCCTTGTCTCTGACGCTGTGCGTAAATATTTTTTAAACTTGGTTGTGACTCTGGGGTCCGGACAACACGCAGTGTCTCCAGCTTTGTTGGATGAGGTTGAATTTTTCTGTCCCAACAGGAAGAGGGACTGAGGGGCTCCAAGATAAGACATGATCGTAAGCAGCCGAGAAACGTGTGCCTCTGAGTCGCCTCTGCCTTTTATTTCCATAAACAGAGAGTCAGAGAGATAGATGAGGATTTTCTCAGCAGTTTCTGCTCCTCCCAGACAGCGTGCTGTTAATGGACAAACAGACTGCCCCGGGTCTGAAAAGAAGCCAGTTTGCTTGAGTTTATTTGAGACCAGAGGGGAGAAAGGTCAGAATGGGAAGACCCTTCCTTCTAGGAGTTCAAAGTGCTTTTTAATTTAATAAGAAGAAGAGTTAAAAGCATTTTCCTGACCCAAGTTGAGTTAATAATCATTTTGGGGCCCTGACACGATGTGGCCAGTGTGCCCTACTGCTCACAGCTTAGCAGTCAAGGCAAGAACCCCAGTTAGGGAAGCGTGTGAGGTGTGTGGGCCGTGTGACCGACAGGTGAGAGCTTATGCTGCCCGGGCTCAAATTTTAGGGCCACTACTAACGAGCTGCGTGACCTCGGGCAAGTTAGTAAACTTCTCTTAACCTCAGTTTTCTCATCTGTTAAATGGAGCTAATGTTGTTAGCACATGGACTGTGAGGTTTAAATAAAATAATCTGTGGGAAGCATCTGATGCTTAGGAGACTCTGTAAATTTAGCTTCATAATTATCCTAATAACCACTGTTATGTCACTACTACTGAGAATACTGTTTCTGTCGTTTTGGGGAATGAAGGCTGAGGCTCACTAATCGGAGAAGATGTTAATGCTCTAGACGACTGCTGGTTCCCCGGATGGGAGAGTATTGTGGGTGAACTTTATCCCCCCCAAAGATAACCTTGAAGTCCTAACCTCTGGTCTCTCTGAATGGGACCTTATTTGGAAACAGGTCCTTTGCAAATGTAATGAAATTAAGATGAGGTCTTACTGGAGTAAGTTAACCCAGTGTGACTGGCTTCTGTGTAAGAAGAGGGAGGACATGTGAAGAGAGACACGCAGGGAGAATGCCACGTGACCTTGGGGGCCGGGCTCGGAGTGACGCAGGTGCAGGCTGAGGACGGCCGGCAGCACCGACAGCTGAGAGAAGGGCATGGGGCAGATTTTCTCCCAGAACCTTCGAGAGAACGTGGGCCTGCCAGCACCTTGGTTTCAGACTTCCGGAGCTGGCGGAGAATAAATTTCTGTGGTTTTAAGCCCCTCCAGTTTTGTGGCGTTTGTTACAGCAGCCACAGGAAACTACTACAGAGGGCTACGCAGCACTATCTGTGGGACGCGTCCCCCCGCTCCCCACTGGCCTGCGGGGCCTTTTTCTCCCTGCACGTTCCTGTCCCTGTCACAGCCGCTCCCTCGGCAAAACCACATACAAGAGAAAGTCGAGAAAAGGCCTTTTGCCCAGCTGAGAACACCGTCCCCAAATCCTGACATAGTTCCTGCCTTGACCAAGTCCGATTTAGCCAAAGACCCTGAAAGTGACCACAGGATGTTAAAAATACTTTCTGGTCCAGAGACACGTGGAGAATTCTCAGGTTTACATTTTAATTTAGTATTGGATTGGCCAAAAGTTCATTTGTTTTTTTTTTTTTCCATAAGATGGCTCTAGCAGCATTTCATTGTCTTTAATTTCATTTGAAACAATTATGTTAGATTGTATTGTGGCAAGCTGTCATATCAGCATGCACTTAAAAATAGCTTATTAAAATTAGTGGGGTTTTGTGTAGCCATTTTAATATTGAAGATGGGAGAAAATTTGCAACATTTTCAGCATATCATGCTTTATTATTTCAAGGAAGGCAAAAACACAACTGAAACGCAAACAGAGATCTGTGTGGAGAAGGTGCCGTGACTGATTGAATGTGTCCAAAGTGGTTTGTGAAGTTTCGTGCTGGAGATTTCTTGCTGGACGATGCTCCATGGTTGGGTAGGCCAGTTGAAGCTGATAGAGATCAAATCGAGACATTGAGAACAAGCAGTGTTACACCAGGTGAGAGATGGCCGACATACTCAAAATATCCAGATTAGTCACGTGATTGGTGAAAACGAAAGAGTGTGTCTTTTATTTTATGGGAAAAAAGCTAAACGGACTTTTTGGCCACCCTGCTAGCTTCCAGAGCTTGGTCATTTCTTCATAAGCCAGGGGGCAGCCAGTACACCGAGGAGTTGTCCCAACCCCCAAGTCCAAGAATGCAAACCATATTCATTATTTCTGGCCGGTTCATTCCATGCAGCTGTTTCAGGAACTAAAAATAAGGTCAAAAAAGAAGAAAAGGCAAGAGAAGGAAGTCAGGGGAGCTCGTGTGTATGACACCACAAACCTTGCCATCCTCATACTCCTGCCCCGACTCCCACCCAGGAAAAAACAAGAAAGAAAACGCAGCGGAACAGCACTGCTCCTGCCTAACAGACTCCTTGATTTCCTCCTGTTGTCCCAGAAGCCCTTCCAGGCAGGAACATTTGCCAAATTCAATCCTAGACTGAGTTTCTGAGCTAAATTAATGCAATTGAGGGTCAGCGTGGTAACACCTGCCGGTCTCTGGTTGTCGGCGCCAGTGGGCACCGCAGTAATTAATAGTTGGAGCCCCGTGTGGGTGTGCGGCTCTTAACCCTCAGGTTCCATCAGCAAACCCGGTGGCACGCACACAAGAATAACTGCCAGGATGTCACAGTGATCAAAGTCGTGCGCCTTCGAGCACCCCCTACGAATTTGAAGTTTCTTCCTCCACTGGCCTTCCCGTCTTGATAGCAGGAGATAATTGAGGGTGCCTCCTCCTCTCTGGCTGACTCCAGCGTTGGTACCTACGTTCCAGCACCCTAGGCAAAGCTGGCGCGTCTGCACCAGATCTGCAAAGTACGCAAAGCTGACATCCGATTTATTATCTCAAGGCTGGGCCTGTTCGCGGATGATTCATGACTCCGCTTGCACTGCCGCTGGAGGTGACGTCATCCATTGTCGGCCCAGAATAGACTCAGAAGCAACCGTGGCCCCTGGTTTGCACGTCCCTCGCCAGCCCCAGGCTTCTCCTGTCTCACGCCCAGCTGCTGTGTGTTCACTGAGCAGGCATGTCAGGGGCCCTGCGAGCCCATCACAACTGTCCCTTTAGCAGGAGGACATAAAGGTGCTGAATGCCGTTGTGGCTGTCCAGTGAAGCTGGAAAGGGAACTTCCTCAAAGTTCACCTCTTCCCCTCCATTCCTTTAGCTGGAATTTAGACTTCCCACACAACCCTAAGAGCGGCTTACCTCCTGTGGCCAGCTTGGGTTTCCTCACTCAGAGACAGGTGGCCGGGAAGGTCTTGGTGCCATACGTCATCCCACAGCCCGGCGTTAGACGCTCAGGAGGTGAAAGATGTTGTCACGGTGGCCACCTGGACAGCTGCAGCAGTTTTCCACCCCAGTCGTACGTTAGAGTCACCTAGGGAGTTCCGAGAACAGCCCAACGCCTGGGGCCTACCCCACGTCAGTTAAATGAGGCTGGGGGTGGAGGCCTGGCTCTGGTAAGTGTTGATGTTCCTCTGGATGAAGCTAACATGCAGGCAGGGCTGGGAACCCCCGGGTCAGATGTTCTCCCAGGACCCCTCGGCTTCAAAGCCCTTCAAGGCAGAGCTGCTGACCTACGTACGGTCTGGGCAGTGAGATGGGCCCTCCTTGGCACAGGCAGGAGAGGCTGGCTCCTTCATGTGCGTGGCCCTTGGTGGTCCATGTGGGGCATGGGAGGTATACCAACCATTCTTTTG